>JAJJKW010000079.1:0-15351 GCA_023805745.1 Isotricha sp. YL-2021b | reverse complement strand
CCCCAATCCCCAAATCCCCAATCCCCAATCCCCAATCCCCAATCCCCATATTTATAATTTTAAAATTCCAAATATCGATAAATAACATTAATTTTTTTAAAAACCAAAAATAAAAATATTATTTATATATTCATATTTAAATTATATTAATTAAAATAATATTTAATTTTTTTCATTTATTTATGTTTTTTATTGTTTGGAACTGGAATATTTCTATCATTTGAATGTTTTTTATTTAGATATCTTGTTTCTTGATAATCTCTTTCTCTATCTCTTCTATTATCACTTGTTTTAATTTTATCTTTAGAATTATTACTATTATAATTATGATTATTATGATTATTATTATTATTATTATGATTTATTGATTCTTTTTCTTTATTATTTTCCTTTTCTTTAATATTTATATTATTATCTTTTTCTTTTTCCTTTTCTTTCTCTTTTTCTTTCTCTTTCTCTTTCTCTTTCTCTTTTTCTTTTTCATTATTTATTTGATTTTTATTTTCATTTTTTTCATCATTTTTTTCTTTATCTTTTTCTTTATCCTTTTCTTTATCCTTTTCTTTTTCTTTTTCTTTATCTTTTTCTTTATCTTTATCTTTTTCTTTATCTTTTTCTTTTTCTTTATCTTTATCTTTTTCTTTATGATTTTGGGGAATAGAAATAACTTGTTTTTGTCCTTCAGATAAACTAATAGTTTCTTTAGGTAAAATTTTGACATTAGGAATTTGTGGTTTAAAGACAAATTTAGTGTTATCATCTTTACTTTTATATTGATTATATAAATTTTCACAAATTAACAAGACTTTATTTCTTCCATCAGTATTTAATTTACAAATATCATTTTGACTTAATAATCTTAAAAATTTCCAAGAAAAAGAAGAATCTCTATTAATTATTTTTTCATTTTCAGCTAATTCATTTTCAACATCAGCATCATCTAAAACAGAATTTAAATATGTTCCTATAAATGGAACTTCAGAATAAAGATTATCTATTTTAAAATTAACTTTAATATTTTTTATGTCATTTAAATTTGTTTTAAATTCTTCATCAAAATTAAATGCATTCATATTTGAATTTTCTATAAATAATTTATTAACATTTTTTAATTTTTTATTTTCTTCTTTTTCATTATTTATTATTTTTATTAAATTTTCATCAGGTTCTTTTTCAAAAGGAGGACAATTTTTTTCTTTCCAATTTTCCCAAGTTATTTCATCTTTCATAATATTTAAATTTTTATTTTTTGCTTTGGATAAAATTTTAACACATCTTTCAATGTCTTTTTTAATAATTTCAATAATTTGATTATTAAAAACAAAATACTTTTTTTGAATTTGTGAAATAGGTCTTAAAAAAGAATTATAAACAATAATAATTTGAAGTAAAATAATTCTTCTAAAAGAACTATCATTTAATTGTCTATTAAATAACTGAGGATTAGTTAAAAATTTAGGATATGATTGAATATTAATTTTATTACCTTTTGAATTTATAGTCAGATCAATAGGATTATTTTCAAAAAATGAAATTACATAACTTACATTTGATAGAAGAATATTAAATTTATCCAAATTATCACTTTTACTTTTTTCTTTCTCTTCATCCATTGAAATTGAATTTTTATCATCTAAACTTTCTAATTCATCAGTATATTTTGATATATCATCTGAATTATCTAAAAATTGAAAAGAATTTGTTTCTTTACTGAAAAGCTGTTAAAAATATTTAAAAAAATGCTATTCTTACATAAAGTGGATTTGTGAGAAATCTTTGTAAAATCCAAAATTGTTTATAAAATGGAATATTAATTTCATTTTTATTATCTTTATTAATTTCATTAGTTTGAATTGTCAAAGTGGAATTATTACTATATAATCCTTTTAAATTAACTCCTGATTTTTCTGATAATTTAAATATTTCTGATAATAATAATTGTACTTTTCCTCTAAATTTTGTATCAAGACTTGAAGATAATCTTTTTAAAAGTATATTTGTTATTTTTAATAAAGATAATTTTCTATCTTCTATTTGAGTTGAATCTATTTTTTTTAAAAAATTAGATAAAACTTCAAAAATTTTTTCAATTCCATCAATTGGAATTGTTTCAATGACATCTTCTAATATTGTTAATGATGATGAAAATGGAATATATTGGTTATTACATAACCATAATATAAAATTTGTAAAAAAAAGTCCAAATTCAATATGGTTTAAGTTATTTGATAAATATTTACTTAAATTTAATTGGTATTGAATTCGAAGTTCTTTTACAAATTGTAATATTTGATTTTCCCTATTTTCTTTGTTTTTATTATCTATCATGTTATTTAAATTTTCTGAAATTTGATTTTTTGCATTTTCAATTTTTGGATTTTTAAAAATTTCTAAAATTATTTCTTTAAATTGACCTTCCATTATTTCAAATGAAATAAATATAATTTTTATTGAATATATATAATATTATGAATTTATTTTATTTTAAAAAACCAAAATTTTCTGATTCTTCTTTTTTTGCTGAAAAAATTTTAAATCAAACTATTTTAAGTTTAAAAAAAAGTAAAAGTAATAATTCTGATATTAGCAAAGAGCGTTTAAATCAGTCAGAAAAAAAAAAAAATAAAATAACAATTAAAAATAATATATTTCAAAATATTTATGGAAAATATAAAAATTTTAAAAGTTTAAATTCAAGTTTATTTGATTCAAAAACAATAAACAAAAAATCAATAAATGAAAATTCAATTCAAAAAAGGAAACATAAAATTTTTATAAGAAATAATCCAAGTAAAAAATATTTAGAAAATAAAATAAAATGTATAAAATTAAAAAAGAATAATAATCATTATAATATAAATTCAAAAAATAAATTACTTCTAAAAAAAGGATTTGAAGATTACTTGTATGGAAAAATTTTTGTAGAAAGATTTAAAAATAAAGAAAAATTTATGAATAATAGATTAAATTTAATTTATTCTGAAAATATTGAACAATATCAAAAATTATTGTCAAAAAGAATGATAAGTAAACAATTAATAAGAGGAGGATTTTTTAATCCAATAGAAGAAGGTCATTCATTGAGTAAAGTTAATTTTATTAAAAATAAAATTAATTTCATTAAAGGAGTTGTAGATTATTGTTTTCCTGAAGTTGTTTTATATAAAATTAATATTCAAAGTAAAGAAATGAAAGAATTTCAAGATAAAAGAAATAATTCATTTAGAATTCCTTTTGAAAAAAAAGCTTATTTATTAAAGTTATTAAATGAAAAAGAAACGGAAAAATTATCAAAAAGTTTTTCTATAATTAATTTTAAAAATAAAAATAAATAATCACTAAAAAAACAAAAGAAAGAAATAAAAAAATTTAATTAAATTAATTTTTAATTTAAACAACATTAAAAAAATTCATTTGATAAATAAATAAATAAATTTACATAATTATTTATAAGATTTTTTATAATTACTAGAACTTTGATTATATTTTCCACCTCCCAATTCATTAGCAAGACTTTTAGTAATATAACCATAATAATCTTTAGAATTATTATTTCTATTAGGATTATAAACTGTATTTTTACTAATATTATTACTTTGACTTCTATTTCCACTTAAATAAACTCTTTTTCTATTTTCTGAAGTACTTGGTTTTCCATTATATTGTAATTGTTTAATTTGAGGAAGAGAAAAACCTTTTTTTGGAATTAACATATTCTTCATATTTGATGATATATAATTTGGACCAACTAAACCAATTTGAACATAATTTACTCTTTTTAATCCTTTATCTTGAATTCCTTTTATATTATTATTAACCATTTTTTGAGAAAAAAAATCATTTGGATATATATAATTATAAATATCTTCTTCTTGATAATCTTCTCCCATTTGAATATCCATTGATATTATTTCTCTTTCTTCATTTGTTATTTCTTTTTCATCTAGTTTAATTAAGTTTGGAAATAATTTTATCATATTATTTCTATAATTCAAATTTTTTGTAACAGGATTATTTAAAATTGAAAAATCTTTTAAATTATCTAAAGAACTTAATCTTTCTAAAGATGAAATATCTTGAATTTTATTATTTTCAAAAGAAAAAGTTTGAACAGAAACAAACTTTGAAAATCCATTTATATTTTTTAAATAATTATTATCACATAAAAAAATTTGTAAAGAAGGTAAAATTCCGAGAGTAGTTTTTTCAATATTTCTAATTTTATTAAAAGACACATCTAAAAAAGTCAAAGAATTCATTTTATTAATTGATTCAATTTTAGAAATTGAATTTTCTCTTAAAACTAATATTTTTAAATTTTTAAAAAGTTGAATTCCATTTAAATTAACTAATTGATTATTTGATATTTCTAATGATTCTAAATTAACTAAACCAAAAATTCCTTTTCCATTTATTAATTTTTCCTTCTTTTGAATAATATCAGTAAATAAATTAAAATTTAAATTTAATTCAATTAAACTTGGAAGATATCCAAAAATATTAAAATTTTTAAATATATTTCGAGACAAATTTAATTTTGTAATTTTAGGATAATTATCATTAGAAAATAAACAAATTTCATCTTTTAATTTTAAAGATGATAAATCTAATTCAATTAAATTTTTAGTATTAAAGCCAACACCTAATCTTTTTTCTAATAATTCAGGAGTTAATTTTCCAGTAAAATATTCTTTAGCTTTTAATCTTTCTGAAGCATCAACATTTATTCTATTAAAATTTTTTAATTTCAAACAATAATATATCATTGTTATTCTAATATCTCTATTAATTCTACAAACTTCATTTCCAGAAATATCTAAAATTTCTAAAGTTTTTAATTTACCTAATTGTTTACATTCTTTAATATTATTTATGAAATTTCCTGCACTATAAAATTGAATTAATTTTTGTAATTGGTTCATTTGTGATATACTTTGAATTAAGTTATTTTCTATATTTAACCATTCTAAATTTTCTGCTTGAGATATTCCTATTAAACTTGATAATTTATTATTACTAATATCTAATTTTTTTAAATTTTTTGGGAGATTTTCTATTTTTTGAATTTTGTTATTTTGGATATATAATTCAATTATTTTTGTAAATTGATTTAAATTTGTTATTTTTGTTATTTTATTTAAATTTATATATAATACTTGGGTATCTCTTTTTCCTTCTATTATTGGGATTAATGTTAGTTTTCTTTTTGATAAAATTATTGTATTATAACCACTTTCTTTATGTATTTTTTCTCTAAAATAAGGATTATTTGAAAATGAATGATATTTATCACTAAAACAATAACAATCATAAATATAATCAAAATTCTTATTTTCACTATTTATTTTATTTGATTCACAATTAACTGAAATTGTTGTAAGTTGAGTTTCATTATTTTTGGAATATTCTTCAAAAGAATCTAATATATTTTGTTTAATTTTTTCATCTATTTCATTTTTTGAAGGATTTTCTAATAAATATTGATAATATTTATCAAGTGGATTTCCATAAAAATAAATATTTGTTAAATAATTACATGAATCTAAAATTATTATTATATTTGAAATATTTGAAATATTATTAAATGAAATATCTATTTTATTTATTTTATTTTGAATTCCTTTTGGTTCATAAGATATATTTTTTAAATTATTATTCGATAAATATATTCTTCTTAAATTAGGGAAATTTTCACATAAAAAACCAATATTAATTGATTCAATATCATTTTTAGTTAAATTTATTTCTTCTAAATTTGTTCTAAATTTTTCTATTATTTCATCAATTGCTCCTTCATCTTTAATTTTTTTAACTAAATCAATTAAATCTTCTTTTTTATACTTACAATTATATAAATTTAATGATTTAATTTCATTAAATTTTAATTTCTCTTTTTCATTCATAAAACAATTTTTAAAGTTTTTAGGAAAATTAAATTTATTAATCTCATTTAATTTTTCAATAATTTTTTCTATATCATCGTTAAATTCTTTATAATTTTGGTATTTAAAACAATTATTTAAAAATTCTAAAATTGAATTTTTGGCAAAAAATAACATTCCATTATCTAATTCATTAAATTCTCCAAATTTACAAATATAATATTTGTTAATTAAATCTCTATTATAATATAGTTGAAAGAATTTATTGGAATATAAATCTTTAGAACAACGATTAAGTAAATTTTCATAATCATTTGGCATTTCAATGTTTTGAGAATAAGAAGAAATAATAGGTTCATTTAATAAATAATCATCAGTTTTTTTAATATAATCATATTCAATAAGATATTCAGGTTCTGCAATTCCTTTCATTTTATAATTATAAAATGATATATTACTATTACTCAGGAAAATTTTTGAAATTCCTTTATTTGTTCTTATATTATTTAATGAATTGATTATATCATTTATATCTTTAAAATCAAAATTTCTTTTTTGTTCTTCTATTATTGATTCAAAATTAATACATTTACAAATTATACAAAATTTTGTTGTTTTATCTTCTTTATTATTAATTTCTAATTGGTCTATATAAGAAAAATTATCTGTTATATAAATTTCTTTTTCGTTTTCTGGTTGTTCAAAAAAAAAATAAAACAAACTTCTATAATCTCTTTTATCTTTAGGTAAAATTAAAAAATAAAAGTCAAAATATTTTTTTTCATCTCCAAATTTATTCGTAGAATCAAGTAAATTATCATAAATAGAATCGAATAAAATTTTAGATTTTTTATTCGTAATTTTAAAAATTTTTTTAAATTCAATTCCTTCTAAATTATTATTAATATAAAAATCTTTTTTAATTCTCATATTCATTAAATCAATACAAGTTTTCACCCATTTATAACCGATATTTCCAGGTTCAATTTTAAAATTTGAATTTGATTCTAAATCATAAAAGCTCATTACTATATTTATATCATTTATTTCAGAAATATAATTTTTAATTGTTTTATATCTTTTATTTATTACTTCTATTATTTTTAAACATTTTTGTTTTTTATCTTCTAATTCATTTATTTCTTTATATATATCTTCAATTGAGACATTATTTACTGAATTTAAACTTTCTTTTTCATAACTTGCAAAAATTAACATTTCTTTTTTTTGATTAAAATAATTTGCTTGTTGTAATTTCATATTTGTTAAAAATAATTTGTGGGTTTTCATTATTCGAAATATCATTTTTGTTATTTTGTGATTTTGTCTTATTTTATTTTTACAGAATAAATTTTTTTTAATAAATAAACTTTCCACTTCTTTTCTTTCTTCTGGTGAAATTTTAATTTGGTCTAAAATAAGAATATTAGGAAAAATATGAATTAATAAAGAACGATAATTTGAATATTGACAAATTGGATTCTCACCATAATTAATATCATTTAAATATAATTTTTTTAATTGAGTTATTTTTTCTATATTATAAATATCTTTTAAATCTATAATACAATTTCCAGAAATATTTAAAAAATTAATTTTTTTATATTTATCAAAATCATCAGGAATTTTCTCAATTAAATTATTTGCAATCCATAAATTTTCTATATTTTCAGGTAAATTTTCTAATTTTTTAATTTTATTATCACAAATCCAAAATTTTTTTAATTTTTTTAATTTGAATAAAGGACTTTCAATTGTTTCAATGAAATTATAATTTAAATGTAATTCTTCTAAATTAGGTAATAAATCAATATTATTCATATTTGTTATTTTATTTTCATTTAGACATAAAAATTTCATAGCTTCTTTATTTGGAATGCTATTTATAATATTTTCAATATTAGAAATAGATTCATTTAATAAAGTTAAAGATGTCATTTTTTTAAAAATACTCAAATCTGATAATTTATGAAAATCATGAAAATCTCCTAAAACAAATTCTACAAATTCTTTTTCTTCGTTTTTTAATATTTTATATGATGGAATTGATGTAGTTGTGATTATACCTGTTTTTTTTTTTGTTTTACTTTTTTTTTGTGTTTTTTTTACTATTGGTTGTTGAACTATTTCTACTGATTCATTATCCTCATTATCTTCCATTTGAGTTGTGTTTGAATTTAAAGTTCCTGATATTATATTATTTCGTTTCATTTTATCTAAATTTTTTTAAATTTTAAATATTAATAATTTTATTTTTGTTTTTTATAAATCGTCAATAAATAAATAAAAATTTCTATTTTCTAATTTATTTTTGTATTTATTTAAATTAAAAATTTTAGTATTACTCAATTAATGAAAAATGATTCAATTTTTATGAAAAAATTTAATAGAGATTTATAAAGGAAAAGAATATTAATTATCAAAATTAATTTCTTAGACACATAAAGAAATAATCTTTTTAATTATTTAATAATAAAATTTAAAGGTACGTTATCATTATATTTATTATAATAATATTTGTTTCTAAAAAATGGTTTTTAATTATAAGAAAAAAATAAAAATAGAAAATAATTTAAATTGTATTAAAACAATCAAAAGTTAATATAAAATAAAGGGAAGAAAAAAAATATAGTTTTTTTTATTGTTTATTTTACAGATAAAAATTAAAATGTTTAAAAAAAAATTTTTTAATTATAATTAAATTTTTTTCTTATTTTTTTTTATTTTTATAATGAAAGAATTTATTATTTAATGAATACTTTAGTGGAATTTATTATTGAAAATGAAGAATTTAATATTTTTAATAATGAAATGATTTTTGAAAATAAAGATGATAATGATAAAATTTTTAAATGTTATAAAAGTTTTGATAATGTTAATTCAATTATTGCAGAAAATTTAAATATTATTAAAATTTCAAAACAATTTTGGTTGAATTTTAAAAACCTAAAAAATATAAATTTATCTCATAATAAAATTTTCAAATTTTCTAAAAATTTTTTTGATTTATCAAATTTATTAAAATTAAATATAAATCACAATTCAATAACAAGTATTTCAAATAAAATTTCCAAATTAACTTCATTAAAATATTTGTCAATAAATAATAATAATATTGAAATAATTCCAAATTCTTTAATTAAATTACCGAATTTATCATATTTAGATATTTCATATAATAGAATTAGAGAAATACCAATTGAATTAGGATTAATGAAATCACTTAATATATTAAAAATAATAGGAAATAAAATAGAACAATTACCTACAACTTTATGTCAATTAATAAATTTAAAAGAAATTGAATTTGAATGGTTTAATTTTATTGATAAAAATAACATTCAATTAATATATAAAACATTTAAAGATTTATTTAATAAAACTCAGTTATATTGTAATTTTATTGAATTTATGAATACAATAAACAAAAGTGAAGAAGTAGATTATACTTCAATTTTATATTCTTCGGTTGATAATAATTGTATAGGTTTAATAAAAATTTTATGTGAAAATTCAGAAAAATTTAATATAAATTTATTAAAAAAATACAAAGATAAAAAACCACCTTTATATTATTGTTTAACAGAATTAAAAAATGAAGAAATAATAAATACAATATTTTACAATATGAAATTAAGTGAAATTTCAAAAAATGAGAGATTTTCATATTTAACAAAATCAATTAGATTAAAAAATATATACATTATAAATAAAATATTACAGGAAATAGAAGATGAAAATGATTTAATAAATGATTCAGAAATGACTCCATTTCATTATATATTTTCTAATTTTAACACAGAATTAGCGAAATCTAAAATAATAGCAAATTTATTTTTTTCAAAATGTTCAAATAAAATATTAAATCATATAAGTAATGAAGGTTGGGGAGCAATTCATGTAGCAACAAGAAGAGGAAGTTTACCTTGTATAAAATGGATTATTAATAAAAATAATATGAATAAAAATAATAAAATATTTCTATTAAATTTAAAAGGAAAAGATAATTGGACTCCTTTACATTTATCTTCAAATGCAAATAATATAGAAATAACAAAATTATTAATTGAAAATAATGGAGAAGTTTTTAATAGAACTAATTCTAATAAAACTCCTAAAGATGTTTCTTATAAAGATCCTCCAAATATTATTACTAAATTACTTTTATTTCAAGAAGAAATATTTTTAAATTTAAAATATAATAATAATAAAGAAAAACTAATTAATAAGAAAAAAATTATTAGTTATAATATTTCAAGAGCCAATATTAATTTTTATAAAGAAATATTAATTAATAAAGATTCTTCTCTTTTTGACATTTCTGAAGCAATTAATAATTTAACTTTTTCACTTTTAACTCCTTTAGTTAAAAAATATTCTAATGAAGAATTTGTTAATTTTGTGGAAAGAACAATTTCTAGTTTTGATTTATCTTTAGATAACAAAAAAAATTATCTTTGTATTTCTTCTTTTAGTAATTTAGCAATCTGTTTAAAAGTAAATCAAATTCAAAATATTTATTCTAAAATATTAAATAGTGAAAAAGTTTGTGATATTATTAAAAATGATATGTTAAATTGTGTTCAAACTTTAAATCAAATAAATTCTATTAATAACACAAATTCAATCAAAAACAAAAATTATAATTTAAGTAATAAAAACAAAAAGAGAATAATAAATATAATAAGTTTAAAAACTCCAAAAAATTTAAATAAAAGTAATTCAAGCGAAGAATTTAATGATAGTTTAATTAATATTTCAAAAAATGAAAAAATAAATATTGATACAAGAAATCAAAGGACAATTACAAATATATCCAATGAAAGTTGCAATATATTAGATTCTTCAGCATCTATATCACAAGCTTCAATTGGAATAACTCAAATAAATTTAAATAATAAATAATAGTAATTAATTTTAAAATTAAAAAAAAAAATGAAATTTTAACTAATTATCTTATTATAATAAAATCCTCTCCTATTGAGATTTTTATTTATTTTTTTAAAAAAATAGAATTTTGAGAAGAATTATTATTTTTAAATATACAATTACTATTTTTTTAATTTTTTAATTAATATATTTTTTTTCAATATATTTTTTAAGTTTAAATAAATTTAACTATATTAATAAAAAAAAATATTTTAAAATGAATTATTTAGATAATTACTTGGAATATAAAAAATAAAGGACAAATATAATCTTGAATTAATATTGCTGATTTTCCCAAAAATAATAAAGGAACTATCTTATATTTAAATTTTTTTTGTTAAATCTAATCTACTACTTTTTTTTTTCTAAATTTAAACTATTTAAACATCAAATTACTTTATTAAACAATTTCAACAAAAATTTTTATATCGATTGAACTTCATATTATCGTTTAAACAATTATTTGAATCTTTTTCAGATAATATTATTCATTCAAATTAATTTAAGTTATTTTTTATAAAAAATTGAAAATCAATTATTTTTATTTTTTTCTGAT
This sequence comes from Isotricha sp. YL-2021b, assembly GCA_023805745.1. Classification (NCBI taxonomy): domain Eukaryota; phylum Ciliophora; class Litostomatea; order Vestibuliferida; family Isotrichidae; genus Isotricha; species Isotricha sp. YL-2021b. Next base: position 3,984 of record JAJJKW010000079.1, on the reverse strand, counting down.
TAATATAAATAAATTTAAATTTTAAAATAAAGGCTAATTATTATAAAAAAATCAAATAATATTTTCTTTTGAATCATTATTAAAAATACAATTTCTCTAAATTAAACTAAATAAATAAACTCCTAAAATTAAATTCTAAGGTTTACCAAATTTAAAAACCACAGATTTAATTTTAGAAATTTATTAAAGTATTATTATAATTAATATTGGAAATTGGAGATTTTTCCCAATTTTTTTATAAAATATAAAATTTTATAATCATAAATGAAAAAAATAAAAAGAAAAATTAATTTTCAATTTTTAATTAAATATTTCAAAAAAATTTAATATAAATAAAATATTTGTCCTTAAAATAAATAAAAATTTTCTAAAAATCAATTTTTTATTCTAATGTGTTTAAAAAGGAACAATTTTTCTAAATTAATCATTTTTTATAAAATTATTGTCTCAATCAAATAATAAATATGTTTATAATTATTTTAATAATATTTTATTATTTATATATAATAATTTTTATACATATTATTTTTTTTAAATTATATAACAATCTAAAGATTAATAACTAAATTTTTTAAATATTGAAAAAAATAGAGAAAAGAAATCTTACCTTTAAAGAAGAAATATGGGATTCAAATAGTAATAAAGATATAATAAGGAAATGGAGTCAAATTTGATTATCTAAGTCTTATATTAGAATTATAATTAAATTAAAATAGAATATTATTATTAATACTAAAAATAGATTAAAACAAATATAAAAATTGTATTTTTATAGAATAAAATGTAAAGTTTCAAAAAATATTTCTTTTAATATTTAAATAGGGATAATTCACATATTAATAAGAGAGAAATTTTGAACCAAAAAATATAAAACAATTTTTTATTTATGTTTAATTTTAAAAGACTAAAATAAATAATAAAGATAAAAAAATTGAATAATCTTAACAACTTAGTATTTGAAAAAAAATGAAAGAAAGAATATTAAAATATTTTCTTCAAATAGATATATACGGAACACATCCTCGATTTACAATAAATGGAGAAACAAAATTTAATACATACTTTGGTTCATTTATGACAATAGTGAGTTTTTCAATAATAGCATTATTTTTTTTTATGTATGCAAATGATGTTATTTATCATAAAAATCCAAAATTAATAACAACAATTTATAGTGATACAAAACCTGCAAAACGTTATTTTAAAAATAAAGATTTTGTATTTACTTTAAGTGCACAACATCACAATTATTCTAATTTTATAAATGAAAAAATATATACAATAACAGCAGGAATATATAATTATCATAATGGAGAAAATTCTGAAACAATAACATTATTAGAAGTAATAAAATGTAGTGAATATAATTTTGAAATAATTCCAGAATATTTTGCAACTTTAGATTTAGAGAATTTATATTGTTTAAAAAATTATGAATTTGAAATAGAAGGAGAATATCAATCAGAAACATTTCAATATTTATATTTTTCATTTTCAAAATGTAAAAATACAACATTAAATAATAATTCATGTGAATCAGATGAAATAATAGAAAATGTTTTAGGAGGAGGATATATAGGAATATTTATGTCAGATAATATTGTAATTCCAAATAATTTTTCAGTTCCATATCAAACTTATGGAAAAAATATATTTACAACTTATTCTGTAAAACAATATTCTGATTATTGGGTATATTTTAAACCTATGGAAGTTTATACTGATTCTGGTTTATTTTTTAAACAAAATAAAGAAAATATTTTTATGGCTTTTGATAGAGCAGAAGGAGTTATTGATTATAGAACTAGTGATAATTTTGCTTTTATTGGTTTAAGAGAATCTAATAAAAGAGAAGTTTATGAAAGATCTTATACTAAAATTCAAGAAGCAGCTGCAAATGCTGGTGGCATTGTTAAAATTATTACTTTAATTAGTAATTTATTGGTCTATTTTTTCAGACAAATTTTATATAAAAATTTTATGATTCAATTTTTTAAATTTGGAAAAAAAAATGATAATAATTTAAGTAATATTCATCATAAAATCGGAGATATTATGTCTATTATTCGTCAAAATGAAATAAAAAATTTTTCTAATATTTATAATCTTAGTCCTAATCAAAATAATAAATTTAAAGTTTTATCTGTGAATTCTACTACTCCAAAATTTCATATTGGAAGAAATAAAAATTCTACTAGATCTGTTCATAATTTTAATTCTTCTTATATAAATAATAACTCAGCTATTAATAATTTTTCTATAAATAATATAAATAATAATACAAATAATAATATGATTAATAATAGTAATAATAACAATATTAATAATAATTCAAATAATGTTTATAATAAAAATAATTTCAATTATAAACCACCTCAAAGACATGATACAACTCTGAGTGTAATTTCTGGTTTAAAAAGTTTTATAAATAATAAACAAAATATATATAAAATAATAAGGGTTAAATCTTCAAGAAATTGTTTTCATATTATTTTTAGAAAGGGTTGTATTAAAAAAATAAAACTTATACAAATAAATTTTTCTAAAATAGATTTTTTATTTGATATTGTTTTATATTTTAAAAATATTTTTGAATTAAAATTAATCAAAAATAAAATATTTGATGATGAACAAAGAGATAAATTAAGTCATATTTATAAATTTAATTATGAATTTGATGCGGATAAAGAAGGCTATGATATTTTTTATAAGAAAAAAGACCCTGTACTTTATTCTTCAAGTTCTTCTCATTTTAAATTAAAGAAATTAAAATGAAAGTATAAATAACAATTTAGAGATTTAAAAAAAGAATTAATTTATTGAAGAATAATATTAAATAGATTCTTTATCCATAATTAATTATTTTTAAGTTTAAATTTTTAAATCTTTAATAAATATTTTTTTTTAATTTCAATATATTTCGAATATTAAAAAATTTTTTTATATTAGATAATTAATAAATATTTGATTTAATTAACATAAAATTATTTTTTAATATCATCTAAATTTAACCAAAACTTTTTATATACTACTATTTTAGTTCAAATTATCAAATTTAAATGTTATTCTATTTATAAAAAATAAAAATAAAAATAAAATAAATAAATCTGTTGTTAATAAAATTATAAAAATTATTATATAATTATCAAAAAAAATAGAAATTGGTACTCATCAATTGAGTTTAAGATGATAAAAATATATTATTGAATTTTTCAATTTTGTCAACAGTTTTATAATTACTTTTTTACTTTATAATATATTCTACTACTTCAATATTTTTTCTATTGTTATTTTACTATTAATGTTAAATATCTAATATTTATAATATCTTATTTTATTTTCTTTATTGGAGGTAAAAATACATTATAATAAATAAAAAAAACATTAAAAATAATTTGTTATAATTAATATTATTTAAATGATTTATTCATTATTTCCCATTTCTTCATTTTCTTTATCTTAGTTAATAATATTCTTTCTTTTTTTTCTGTATCTATGAAATCCTCCTTTTTATTATCTAATAAATTATTAATAACCTCATATCCATTAAAAAATTTCACTAATTATTGTAAATTCAAATATTCTTCATTTTTTAAATTTATTTAGATTTTAACCACTATCAATTTATTCAAAATTTATATCATTAAATAATATATTATATATTTAAAAGAATTATTTTATTCATTGTATATAGATATGATATATTATATAAAAAATTTTTGAAATTATTTTTTCTATGCGAGGATGGAAATGAGATTATTAGTCATCCTCACAATAAATTTAATGTAGTATTAAAATTTTTCTCTAACATTTTACAATTTATTTGTATCCTTTTCTAAAAATATTATTTCTATCACAATAATTATAAAAATATTATTTAATTATTTTTATTATTTAATAAAAAACATATTATTTAAATTATCAAATTATAAATCATTGAATTCATGGGGATTGGGGATTGGGGATTGGGGATTGGGGATTGGG
>JAJJKW010002065.1:0-15390 GCA_023805745.1 Isotricha sp. YL-2021b | reverse complement strand
AAATTTCCATTTGAATAATTATCTTTAAAATTAGAACTTTTTTCACTTAAAGCACTTTCTTCTATTTTATCATTTTCATTTTTAGAAGGACTAATATTATTTATTTTTTTTTCTTTTTCATTACTTTTATTATTAACTTCATCTCCAAAATTATCTTTTAAATTTTCTTTATTATTTTTTTTATTATCATATAATTGTTTAGCTAATTTAATAGATTCTAAAAGGTCTTTTTTTTTAGAATTTGAATAAATTTTATATTTTTTTTCAAATTTAAATAAATGTTTTTTTGGTAGAGTTGCATGAGTATTATGATTAATAAAACTAACTCTATATTTTTCTTCTTTATTATCTTCTTCAATTCCATTAATTAAAGCAGGCCACCAAGAATATCCTCTTATTTTTGCCCATACTATTTCTCCAACTGTAAAATAATCCATTTTTATTTTTATTTTTTTTTTCTTTATTAAAATTTATATTAAAAATAATAATATTTTTATAAAGGAATTGTCTCTTCATTTAATTTTATTATTTCTATTTCTACCCAATCTGGAAATTTTACATTTTTCATTCCTTTAATAATAGAATCTTCATCGAAATTAATTAATTTAATTGAATTAATTTGATTTAAAATTTCAGAGAAATCCATATTTAGAAATTTTTGTTCAAAATGAGATAAAAAGACAATAGCAGCAGAATAAATACTTTTTAAACCTTCAATCATATAAACATCCCAAATTCTCATAGCAATATCAATATTAACACAATGTGAAAATAAAGTCATATTCCAATTAAGAAAATAATGTTCAGGACGAATTTGTAAAGAATCAAAATATTCACATAATTCAGGTAAATTAAAATAGAAAATTTGTCTAAATAATTGTAATCTAGTTTTAATTCCTCTTTCATCAAATTTATAAAAAGGAAGAATTGCAGGATCTAAAATTAAATTCATCATAGAAATAAAAGCTTTAAATTTATTCATATTTAAAATTAACATTGCAGCAATAAAACTTAATCCTTGAACATAACCAATATCAGGTCTTGAAACTACAAAAGCTCTTAAAATTTCTCTTAAATCATCTGATAAAGGAGAATTATGTGTAAATATATTTAAATATGGAAATGTTCTTTCTATATCTAAATCTATTATATTTATTGAATTTTCTCTATCAAATTTCTCTTTTTCTTCTTTTGATAATTCTTTTTTATTTTCTTGTTTTTTTTTATTTTGAATTTCTATTAATAAATCTATTGCTTTTTTAACTTCTATTTCATAATATTCTTTTGTTATTGAAAATCTATTTCCTAAACACATTAACCATATTCTTCCTCTTAAATTATTTGGTAAACCTTCATAAAAATAAAATTTTGTTGATTCTTTTTTTCTTATTTCAATCCAATTTGGAATTAATTCATTTAACCATATTTTATTATAATAATTCATTTTTTCTTTTTTTAATTTCTGTTTTTCTTTCATTTTTTGTTCTTTTAATTGTTTTTGTTTAATTGATTCTAAATAAATTTTTCTATTTTCTTCAACTAATCTTCTATGATATTCTTCTTCTTCTTTTGATTTCTTTGGTAAATTTTTTGGACGAAAACTTAAAATTTGATTAATTTTATAACTATTAATAGATTCACAAGGTCCAACAACATCAATAAAACTCCTTAATTCTGCCATTGATTGTTCTAATGCTATATTTGATTGAAATGATTTTTTTATATCTTGTCTTAAAGTTTCTTTCTCAGAAGAATTTAAAGTATTATCCAAAGAATTTAAAGATAATTTTAAATTTTCATTTTTTAAATTATTATTTCCTTGTTTATTCATTTTTTTATTTATTTTCTTTAAATTACAAAAAAATAAAAAATAATTTTAACTAACATCAACAAATCTTTCAATAGAATATTTATGAGCAACAATACTCATAATAGGAGTACCAGGAATTTTTCTAATTCTACTTTTTAATTGTCTATCACAAGTAGCAATAATAAAACATTTATGTTGTTGACAAACATTAACTAAACAATCATCAGCATAATTTCCATTATGATCACAAATAAATCTTCTAAATCTAGGATCTTTAACAACTCTTAAAGCTAATCTATATTTACTTCCAAATTTTTCTAATTCAGACATTACACAATCTGTTATTACTGGAATACATTTTGATAATAAACAATTCATCATTCCTTCAAAAATATCTATTTTATATTGAATTGATAAATTTATAAAATTTGTATCTATTAATATTTGATATGGTGGTCCTAATGCTGTGTTATATGAAAAATATAAATGAACTGGATTTTGCTCTAATTCTTTTATTTCTATATCTTTTGTTATATTATTTTTTGAATTCTCTATTTCTTCTTTCTTTTTTAATTTCTCATTTACTGATTTCAATCTTTTGTCATTTGGATTTAATATTCTTTTTATTTTTGCAAATTTTTTAGTTTTTCTCATTTTTCCCATTTTTTTTTTTGGATAAAAATTTTTTTTCTTTTTTGGAATTTTATTTTTTTTATTTATTGGTTTTTTTTATATAATTTCCTTTTATTTTATGCTAAAAAGTTTAAATATTTATTTAAAATGGAAAGAAAAAATTCAAAATTTGAAAATCAAAAAAAATGAAAATGTATAATTATTTTATTTTTATACATTTAAATAGAAATAAAAAACAATGAATATCAAATGTATTTAATCGTATTTTTAATGTTAAAATAAATTATTTAATTACTTTTTTGGATAAACACAATTTATGAAAAAAGTTTAGAAAATCTCTGTAAATCAAAGATAAGGAAGAAAATATTTTTAAAATGAAAGAATCTTATCTAACTAAACTAAATGAATATATAAATTTAGAACAATATATTCTTAGAAAAAAATAAACTAAAAATAAAAGTTTAAAAAAATGATTTTGAAGAATAATATATAAATATTAATAAATTAGAAAAAAATATAGAAAATATTTTAGTAAACCTATTATAAAGTATATATCAAGAAAAAGAAAAATACTAAAAATTTATATTCTCATAAAATTTACAAAAAAAAAGTAAAAAATTATAAATAAAATAATAATAATTATAGATAATATTTTTAATCTTTAAATATTTAATAAATTCTATAAGGAAAAAAATTATTATTTTCAAAAATTTTTGTTTTTAATGTCGACAATAGTTTCAGGATTAAATAAAAAGAATTTATATTTAAGAGAAATAATAAATCCATCCTCTTTTTCAAAGAATAAAAAGAAAAATCCAAATATTATATCAGAAACTAAAAGAATGGTTACATTATCAAATAACCAAATAAATATAAATAATCTATCAAATTATATAACCAAGAAAAATAAATTAATCAAAAATATATATCACTATAATATTTCAAATAAAAAAATAAGATCATCTCATTCAAGTAATAAAAAATCAAATAGTCTAAAAAAAAAAATAAATCAAAATTTAGTTTCTTTATATTCTTCTCCTTTGATTTCAAAAAATATTTCAAATTTAAATTATAAAGGAGGGAATTCAAAGGAAAATAGTTTTATTCAAAATTATTCTAAAAAAAATTCCCCATTTGAGAAAACTTTAAACAAAAGAAATATTAAAGAACTATTATATTCAAATAATAAATCTTATAATAATAATATATTGAAGCATAAATATAATGTAAGTACAACCCAAAAAAAGAAATTTAAATCTATTATCAAAAAACAGTTAATTAAGAAAAATAATAGAAGAAATATTTTTACTCCAAGAAATAATATTTCTTCAGAAGAATTTTCAATAAACTCATTTAATATAAATATCTATTATAATGATTTTTTTCAAAGAGTAAATAAATCAGAATCTAAAAATAAAAAGAATAATTTTAAAATAGAAAAAAGTATTCAATTACAAACAAAATTTTCTACTTCTCAAAGTACATTAAATAAGAAAAAAACTAAATCTAATTCAAATTCTTGTAATAATGAAAATGATAGTATTAATATTAAAAATATAGAAAGTCCTGAAGAATTACATTTTTATTTTGTTTATATTTTTCAAAATAGGAAAGATATAGAAAAAAAATTTGAAATAAATTATTAATAATTATCATAAATTTATTATATACAAATTGTAATAATAGTAATAATAGTATTATTAGTATTAATTTATTTTTTTTTATTATTATTATTAAATTATTAAAAATTATATTTCAAATGACAGAAAATTCAAATAATTTTGAAAATGAAATTGAAAATAATTTTAATAATGAAAATCTTAGTAATATGATTATTCCAAATGAAAATGAAATTGAGAATATCTTTGATGAAGAAATATATAATATTTCAAAAGAAAGTAAAACAATGAATATAAGTGGATTTTCTTTATTAAGAGAATTAGAGGATAAATGGGATTCCATTGAAAAGAAAAAAAATACTTATGAAAATAAAAATTTCCAAAATAATATCATTCAGCAGGAAAGAAAAAAAAACAATTATTTAAAATTAAAAAATGAAATTGAAAGACTAAAAAAAACATTTAGAAAGAAAATTGAAGAACAAAATGAATTTTATGAATATAAAGATAAAGAATTTGAACAATTTATATTTGATAAAATGAGAGAAATGGAAGAATATAAAATTAAAAGTGAGGAAATAAATAATTTACTTAAACAAAGAGAAATAGAAAAAATAAAAGAAAATAAAGAAAAAGAAAAAATAAATCCAAATAGAAAAATAGAAATAAAGAAAAATCATTCTTTTTTACAAGAAGAAAAAATATATTATAATAAAAGGAATATTCCTTTAAAATATAGAGGAAATTTATTTACTTGTAAAAATTTAACTGATGTTGAAGGACTTGTTTATGAAACTCCAAATAATTTAAATGATAATGAAAAATTTAAAAATCCTGTTTCTGATTCTTTAAAAGGAAAAATGAAATTTGTATATAATGATATTATTAAACCTATTTCTTTCCCTGATAATATTTTTAATAATGTTATTATGGAATCTTCAAGAGAAAATATTATAAGTGAAGAAAATCAATATTTAAATAATAATATAATTAATAATAATAATATTATCCAAAATAATAATTATGATAATGATAATATTAATTCAAATATGTTACATGAAAATAATTTAAATCCAAAAACTTTAAATTCTTTAGAAAAAAATTTTGATGAAATATTAAAATCAATAAATCCAAATATGAATCAATTAAATAAAGGTAATAAATATATGGGTTCTTTTCTTAATGAAGATAATAAAGAAAATCCATTTGAAAATGAAAATTATCTTAAATTAAATCAATATTTTAAAGATTTATCTATTCAAGCAGGATATAAACTTCCAAAAAATATTTCTCAAAAAATAAATCAAACAAAAGATATTTCATTTGATGATACTTATTATTTAAAAAATAAATTTTCAGATAAAAAATTTTTTAAAAAAATGGATGAAAATGTGCATTTATTAAATCAATTAGCAAAAATTAATCCAAGTAAAAATTATTTCAATGATAGAATTAGAGGTTTAAATAACTTTAAAAATTATAGTTCAAATAATATAAATGATAATTCTCATTTAGATAAATCCTTGATAAGTCATAATAACATATCTATAAATTCAATAACACAAAATAAAAATAATTACAATTTTTTAAATAATAATAGAATTTATTTAAAGAATAAATTTGAAGATATATTATCAAGAATGTATGATTTAAATACATTGAAAATCCAAAAAATACTTCATAAAAAATGAAATTATTTCCATTTTTTAAATATATAATTAGTAATATATTTATTCCTATAAATAAAAAAAAAAAAATTTAACAATTCAAAAAAAAAATTTAAAAATGGAATCCCTAACTCGTCCTTATATAAACTGTTTCATGATGATGTCATTGGATGGTAAAGTAACAGGAAATTTTCTTTCATCTGAAAAAGCAATTCCTTTTTTAAAAATATATAATAAAAAGAAAAAAGAATTTCCATCAAATGGTTTTATATGTGGAAAGACAACAATGTCAGAATCATATACAAATAATTTCCATCCAAATTTAAATGGTTTTAAAGGAAAGAAAATAAAAGGAGGAGATTTTATAGGAAATTCAAAGGCAAAATCATATGCAATAGCATTTGATAGAAATGGAAGTTTAGGATGGAAAAGAGGACATTTACCAGAATCAAAAGATAAACATATAATAGAAATAATAAGTAAAAATGTAGATCCTTCTTATTTAGCTTATTTACAAGGAATAAAATGTTCTTATATTTTTTCAGGAGAAGATGATATTATTATTCCTTATGCTTTAAAAAAATTAAGACAATATTTTGGAATTAAATATTTAATTCTTGAAGGAGGAAGTACTATTAATTCTTCTTTTTTAAGAGAAAAATGTATTGATGAAATTAATATTATTATGATTCCTATTACTGGAGAAACTGGAGATAAAAGTTTATTTAATGATGGAATTTTAGAAAAATTCACTTTAATTAAAAGTGAACCTGTTGGAGATGGAGGAATTCTTATTAATTATAAAGTTAAAAAGGATTTTGATGAAGAAGAAGAAGAAAGTGAAGATGATGATTAATTATATTTTTTTTTTTATTGTTATTAGTTTTTTTATTTATTTTTTTTCCTTTTTTTTCTTGTATTTAAATTTAATTAATTTTTTGTTTGTTTTTTTTTTTAATTATTAAATAAATTTTATTCAGTTATGTTCCTTAAAAAAACTTTTGATAAAAGAATGAAAAAGTATTCTTTATTAGAAGGAATACCTCAAAGTTTAAGTAATTTTGAAAGTAATTTTGTACAAGTAGAATCAAATCCTCCTTTATTTCCATATAAATCTCCTGAAAATAATCCTTTAAAATTATTATCTTTCAAAAAATCTCTTCCTGAAGAAATAAATTCAACTAATCAATTAAGATTATTAGATGACAAAGAATGGCAAAATCAATTTTCTTTAAAAAATTTACGCAATTCATATAGTCAAAAAGAAGAATTAGATTTTTTTCCTGAAGAACAGAAATTTCCTCCTTTGAATTATCCTCCAAAAATTCAAGAATCAATAGATTTTGTAAAAAAATATACAGATTTAGATATATTAAAATTAAATAAGAAAGAATGGGATAATTCTTCAGATTTAAATACAAAAAATACATCTAAAGGAGTTGATTTAGAAAAAGTTTTATTTGATTTAAATCATCATTTTAATGATTTTCAAATAACTCCATTAAAAAGGAAAAAATATATTTATCAAGGATGTGATAGTAGAGATAAATATAAAGTAGATAATAAAATATGGAATGTAAGTACAAATGATGAATTTAATGGAATAAAATCAGTAGAATTAAAAAGATTAAATAATATAAATGAATTAGCAAGAAATAATAGTGAAATATATTGGAAAGAAAATGAAGAAAACAGAAGAAATAAAAGTGCATTTAAAGTATCTCCAGAAAGAAGAAAATTAGAAGTTAAAAGATATTTTAAACCATATAGAACTCCATATGAAAATACAATTGATTATATAAATAATATGAAAAAAGCAAAAAATTTAAGTCAATTTGAAAGAGAAGAAATTAAAAAGCAAGTAATACATGAAAATCCAGGAGTAATAAGAAATTATCCTGAAAAAATAAATGCTTTAACAGATAAAAAAATGTATAATATTGAAAGAGAAAAATATAATCAAATAATAGGAAAAATAGATAAGAAGAAGTTAAAAGAAATTGAATTAGAAAAAGAGAAATTTAAATGGAATGATTCAGATTTAATAAATAAAATGATGTTATTGAATGAAATAAAAGATATAAATTGGTTTAAAAAATCAATTAATAAATGTAAAAGTGCAAAAATGGATATTAAAAAAGAATTTTTAAAGCCTTTAGTAGAAGAAGGAGATGAAATTCATAAAGAAGAAGAAAATATAAAAGATAAATTATTAGAAGAACATAAAAGAAGAATGAAACATGAATTATTATTAAAAAATAAATTTGGAAGAAAAATAAGAGAAAAAAATGAATTTAAAAGTAAATATCCTTTAACTGAAACTCAATATCAAAAAGAAAAAAAGAAAAATAAAGGTTGGAGATTTGATAAAGAAGATAAGCCTTATGATCCTAATCAAATTTATGATGATGATGATGTTTTTATTCAAGCTTATACTAATGTTGTTAAAAAAAAATTAGGTGAAGAAAATTAATTATTTTATTAAAAAATTATATATAAATAAATATTAAAAAAAAAAATTATAAATTGTTTTTTTTTCAAAATTGATAAATAATTCAAAAATTTAAATATGATATCTGATTTAAATTATTTGAAAAATTCAAAGAAAAAAACTTTAATTGGAAAAAAAAAACAATTAGAAAATCGAAAAAATTTAGTTTTGAATGATAAATATAAATTATTTAATTTAAAATTTAATGATTTAGAAGAGAAAATATTAAAAAGTAAATCAAATTCAAGAAGCAAAAAAAACAAAAGAACTCTTTATCAATTTAATGAATTGAATTCTTCTATAAAAGATTTTGATATAAAACAAAAAAAAAATTATAATAATGCTTTATTAATTTATACTGAAAAAAGGAATAAAGTTGATAATATGTTTAAAGAAAAATTAAGTTTTTTATCTAGAAATTCCTTTTCTCAGAATTTTGGAAATTATTCTATAAATTCTCATCAAAATTATTTTAAATTATCAAAAACAAATAAATATAAAATTAGATCTTTAACAAATAAAAATTCTTTTGAAAAAGTATTTGAAAGAAGTAAAAGTATATTTGATAAAACTTTAAAATCTGAAACAGAATTATCTGAAAAGAATACAAATAATAATATTTCAATTAATAAAAAAAATAAATTTAAAGATTTATTTCCAAGAGCTTCTTCAGAAAAAACAATTAAAACAAGTTTAAATAAAAATAAAAAAATTAATCAAAATAATTATTCAAAAGATTTAATTAATAATATTAAAACTTATGATATTCAAAATCCTGAAGAACAACATTTTTTATGTGTTCTTTTTCAAAATAAAATAAATCAATTAAATTCTTTAATTAATTAGTTATAATTATCTGATAAAATTTTTTTGTTGGTTATAGAAAAATTGTAAAAATTTTTTTCCTATAATTATAAAATAATTATACATAAAAAAATTGAAAATATTATATAAAAAATAATTAATAATTCAATAAAAAAGCAAAAAAATGGGAGTATGTAATTCTCCAAAAAAAAGAACTTCATCAATAAATTCTTCTTTATCAGCAACTCCAGTTTCAAATAAAAAAACATCTTTTGATATTTCATCATTAAAATTATCACATTCAAAATCAACAAATTCACATTTTCATACAGGAAAAATATATGGTTTAAAAAAATTTGGAGTTTCAATTAAACCAGATAAATTCCCTGATTTTCCTCTTCAATTTTATTATCATATTTCAAAAATCAAATGTAAAATGTTATTAGAAAATTGTATATATATATTACAAATTATTTTCGATAAAAAAGAATTTCCTCTTTGTTTTTCAACTGGAAAAAATCCAAAATTTATTTTTGAAGAATCATTTCTCAAAGAAATTAAATTTCAAGATTTAGAAAATTCTTTTTTAGAAATAAATATATATTCACATGCTTTAATTGATAATTCTTCTAAATTTAAATCATTAACAAAAAATGAAATTTTAAATGCTTGTGAAAAATATTCATCTTTAAAAATAGATTTATTAACTTTAGCAATAGCTCCTGAACATCATGATTTAGCTTTATATGATTTAAGAAAAAGTCATTTTCAAAAAGGAAGAATTAGTTATATTATTAATTGTAAACATATGGAAACAATTAATTGTCAAATAGAAAAAATAAAATTTAATTTAAATTTTTTAATCAATAGTAGTTTAGCTTTAAAATTAAAATTTAATCATAAAGGAATGGAAAATGAAAAAGAAAGTAAATATACAGAATATATTCAAGGTAATATAATTCAAAAAGAAAATAAAACTTGTTATGAATATGAAAATAAAGAAAATATTCTTGAAATAAATACTAAATTATCTTTAACTGAATTAAAAAATTCAGATGTTAATTTAAATATTTATTGTGGTAGATTAGTAGATAATTATGAAATGGAAAAAAAAAATAATATAAAAGAAGATAATTTTATAAAAAAAGCACAAACAAATGTTTTTATAAAAAGAAATAATAAAAGACAAAGTTCAACATCAACAGAATTAGCTTTAGTAAATTTATATACTTTAGTTGCACTTGCTCCTTTAAATTTTTATAAAATATTAAATTCTCATGAAAATCAAATAGTAAAAAGAAGTAGTAAATTTTTTCAAAAAATGTCAAATAAAAAAGCAAGATCAAATTATTCTTATACAACAAGAGAAAATAATAATATAAATGAAGAAGAAAATATTTTTGATCCAAATGAATTTTTTTATTTAGAATTATTTGAAGATATAGTAGAATCTTTTAGTGATTATTTATTACATAAAGGAAGAAGAATAGGAGATTTTGAAATGACAATTTCTTTAAAAAAAATACCTTTAATTAAACAAATTATGTGTGGAGTTATGACTGAAACTGGATTTGAAGTTAGTAGTATTTTTTTATATGATAATGTAATGCAAAATGATACTTTTCCTGAAGATTTATTAAAATTAATTTCTCTTAAAAAACAATTAGAAAGTCAATTAACTAATAAAAATCAATTTAATAAAAATGAAAAAGAATATAATTTAGAAAATTTAAAACTTTTGAATGAAATTAAGAATTGTTTAAATCAAAGTATTGAAGATTCTCTTTTATATTATAGTTATTCTAATAATTTAGATTTATATAATGGACAAGTTATTATGTTAGAATTAGGATTAAATATTTTAGAAATAATAGATAAATTAAATTTAGAACAAAGAAAAGTTTCTTTTGAAATATTAAAATTATTAAATAAAAGAAGTGAATTTAATTTAGGAACAGTTTGTTCTAAATGGTTTAAAAAAATAAATAAATCAAATGATGAAATATCATTTGAATTTAAAAATGAATTTTTAATTAAAAATAGAGTAATTGAAAATTTTATTAAATTTAATAATGAAAATATGAGTTTATGTTTAGAATCTTTAACAAGAGGAAAAAATAATGATAATTTAAATAAAGATTATACTCATTTTTTTCTATCAATTGCTTATTTTAGAATTCCTTTATATAGAGAAGCTTTTATAAAAGCAATTTTATTAAATATTAATTTAAATAATCCTGTTATTAAAAAAAAAATATCTCAAGTTCAAAATGTTGATGAATTAATTGAACAAGATCCAATTAATAGTTTAATTTTATGGGATAATTTTTATAAAAGATTAAATTCTTCTTTATCAAATTTAAAAGATGAAGAAGCTTCAGATATAAATGAAAATTTGTTAGAAATGAAAAATATAATATCATATACAAATGAATATTCAAGAAGTAATTGGAAAAGTAATTTAAGTAGAAGAGATTTTATTTTTTTTCATTTAGTCATGAATTTATGTCAATTAATAAAAAATGAAGTTGATAATGAAACAAATGAAACAAAAATTCATTGGTTAAATATTCCTGGATTTGATTCTATAATATATGCTTTTGAATATGAATTAATGAATACAAATGTTAATTCATATCCTAATTCATTAATGAATTTAATTCCTTATTTTATAGAAAATATAGATATAATAAATAATTTTATTTCACTAATAGTAAAAAAAACAAATGCTTATGATACAAAAGCAATATTTAATTTAGTTAATATATTACATTTAATTTTTTCTCAAAAAGAAATTCAAAATTCAGAAGTTCATTTTAATTATAATTTAATTCAACATGCATTTATAATAGTAATGAATACAGAAAATTCATTATCAATAGCAAAATTTATTTGGTTATATTATAAAGATGCACATTTAATTCCTGGAAAACATTTAGTTAATTTATCTAATACAATTTTTATCCCAAATTTTTACAATTTATTTTTTCATTGGAGTTTTCAAGTAAGAGAAATATTTTATCATTTAATATTATATATTTTTGAACATAGAATAAAAAATAAAATGACAAAGACAATAATATATAAAAGATCATCATTATTTAGAACACAATCAAATAATGAAATAAATCCTTTATTTTCTCAAAGTGGAAGTACTGCAACAAATTTTGGAGATTTATTTGAACAAAATTTAAAAGTAATTCAAGGTTTAGAAAATATAATTTATACAGAAGAACTTGAACCTTTTGTAAATGAAAAAATTGATGAAAATCAATTTTCTAATGCATTAAATCCTATTCCTGTTGAATGTAGAAAAAATATTGTTTTATGTATGAAACATTATGAAAATGTTTTTAATGATTTTATTAAATGGAAAGAAAATATAAATAATATTGGAATGTATCCTGATGTTGATATTTCTCCTGTTAAAGATGATGTTGTTGAATATAATACTGAAGATAATTAAATGACAATAAAAGTATTTTTTATAGATATCTACATTTTTTTTTTGTAGATAGAAAAATAATTTTTTTTAATTTGTTTTTTTTAAAATTTGGTTTATGGGTTTTTTTTAGTATTTAAATGTTTATATTATATAATTTATATTAAAATGGAAAGTTTAAGAATTTCAAATAAAGAATTAACATATAAAATTATGAATGATTATAAAATTTTTTTCTCAATGTGTTCAAAAGTTTTTCCCTATAAAGATAATTTAAATTTAAATGATTTTAATAAGAATAATCCTAATGAAAAATTAATTATAAATAAGAGTGATTCATTCAAAAAAAATAAAATATTTAATAATCAAAAAATTGATAACATCCAAAATTTAAATAAGAAAAGTAAAATAAAAACTGAAAAATCATTTGAGCGTTCAAGACAAGAAAAAAATGATTTAATAATAAATGAAGATAACATTGATGAGTTATTAAAAGAAATAGATGATTCAGAAAAAAAAAGAAATAATAAAAAGAATTATACTATAAAGGATTTTTTAAATGATCATGATTTAAAAAGTAATAATGAATCTTTTAATAAATCAAATAAAACATTTCCTCAACCCAAAAAAAAAAAAATTAATTTAATTAAAAATTATATTTCAGATATAAGTTCAGATGAAAATAGTTTTAATGCGTTTAAAAGAAAATCTAATAACAATTATCATTCAGACAATGAATTTAATTTTAATAAGAATAATTTCCAAAAAGATAATTTAATAGCAAATAGATTAAATGAAAATAATCTTCCGAAATTAATTCCAAGAATAGAAAATAAAAAAATATTAATTGATATTGATCAAATAAAAAAAAAATTAAATCCATTAGAAATAGAAGAGAGATTTAATACTTATTTAACTGAATATAAAAAAAATAAAAATATACAAAAAGGAATTTTAGATTATATAAATAATATAATTGAAAAATTAAAAGAAATAAAATCAACAGGTTTAGAAAATACTTTTTCAGGTCCTTATTTAATTGGAAGTTTTCATAGATTTGGACTTGATTCTGCATTTTATGAAAAAGAAATTAATATTGATATTTTATTTACTTGTTTTAATTTGGAAAAATTTACTTTGAATAATAATGAAATAATTAAAAATTTAATAAAAGGAATTTTAATAGGAGATTTAAATATTTCTGGAAAAGATTTATCTTTTAAATTAAATGAGGAAAAAAATCTTTTATGAAATTCTATTATTTGATTATCCTAATATTAAAATTTGTTGTTATTTTATTGATATTGAACAAAAAAAAGAAAGTAAGATTGTAAATAATATATTACTTGAACAAATGAAATTTATTATGTTAGAAAATAAATTAATATTATGTTTTTTTCTAAGAAAATGGAGAAAAAAATGGAATTTAAATTTTATTATACCTGAAATTTTAGATCAAGTTGTGGAAGATTTTTATAAAAAAAATATGACTTTAACTTTTCAAAATATAATGTATAATTTATATCAAAAAAATATTGAAATACCGTTTAAAATGGATTCTTCAAATATTTTATATAATGATTTAATTAAAGAATGGTTTAATAATATTAATTTCCCTTTAATTCAAAATGCTTGTTTAGAATCTGAAATGTTACTTTTACAAGATAAATTTGACGAAATATTTAATTAAAAAAAATAAATAAAATAATATTAATTCTTATAAATATATAATTATTAAAATAATTATCACAAATTACTATTATAATTTATTACTAAAAAATCTTATTTAAAAATATGTCAAAAGAAATAAATGAATCAAATATTATAGCTGAATTAGATAATAAATATTATTTAATTAAAAAACTAGGTAAAGGAGCTACAGCAACAGTTTATTTAGGTTATTTAAAATCAAATTCTTTAAAATTATTTTCTTTCAAAATAATCAATTCAGAAAAAACAGATATAAAAATAATTGAAAATGAAATAAAAATTCTTTCCAAATTAAACAATGAAAATATAATAAAAATATATCATTCAGGAAAAGGAACATTAATAAAAAAATCAAATAAAAAAGAAAAAGAAGTATATTTTATGATATTAGAATATTTAAAAAATGGAGAATTATTAGATTATATTTACATGAATAAAGGTTTTGGAGAAGAATATGGAAGAATAATATTTTATAATTTATTAAATACAATTGAATCAATTCATAATAATGGAATAGTACATAGAGACATAAAATTAGATAATATAATGTTAGATTCAAATTATAATTTAAAATTAGCAGATTTTGGTTTTGCTTCAGATAATAATTTAAATTTATTACAAACTTTTTTAGGAACAAGGAATTATGCTGCACCAGAATTACATTTAAAAATACCATATTATGGAATTTCTAATGATATTTTTTCATTAGGAGTTACAATTTTTATTATAGTCACTGGAACTTTACCTTTTAAACTTCCTTTACCAAATGATAATTTCTATCAATATTTCTATAAAAATGATTATATTAGTTTTTGGAAAAAAAGAGGTTTAATTCTAAGTCAAGATTTTATGGAATTATTTGATAATTTATGTTCTGTTGATTATACTCAAAGACCTTCTATTAGTGAAATTAGAAATTCTCCTTGGATGAAAAAAATTAATTTTAATCTTAAAGATAATTTAAAAAAAGAATTTGTTAAAAGATATTATTTAATTCAAGAATCAAAAAAAAAAATTTTAGCTCAAAAATGTTTAATTAATAAAAAATGTCATACAAAAATAACTCCCAAAGTTGAAGTTAATAATAAAAGTAATGAAAAAGAAAAAAAAATAAATAATATTAGTCCTTCTAAAAATGAAAATGATAAAATAGAAGAAAGTGCTTTAAGTGAAAAAAGTTCTAATTTTAAAGATAATTATTCAAATGGAAATTT
>JAJJKW010002064.1:0-15407 GCA_023805745.1 Isotricha sp. YL-2021b | reverse complement strand
TTCATTTTTTGAGATAATTTTTAAAATTAAAAAAAAAGAAAAAAATCATATAAATAATAAAAAAAATATAATAAAAAAATAGTTAAAGGAGATAAATTTTTGAAAAATTTTAAAAAAAAAAAAATTAATCACAAAAAATATTAAAATAAAAAAAAAAATAAAATTTAAATAAAAAAAAAATTAGAAAAATATAAAACAGTCAAAAAAATATATAATTAGTTAATAATTATAAAATGTTAAAGGTAGGGGTACCCAAAGCTTAGAATGGGGGTGTACACTTACCTTAGAACAGAAAAATTGTGGGAGTACTCCTACCTTTTTCTATTCCAAGGTGGGGATAGCACCCTATCCCCACCCTAGAACGGAACATATTTTTTTTAAGATTTTAATTTTAAAATTATATATTTTAAATTTATTTTACTTTTTTACTTTAATTTCATATATTTACAAAACTTATATTTTTTATATCACCTGAATAAAAATTAAAATATTTATAAACAAAATTTAGTTAAATTTTTTTGACATCAATATCATTATTAATCCTCTCTAAGAATTGTTCCATTAAATAATTTAAATAAAGTAAATTATTATCAATATCACCTTTAATAATATCTTTTAGATTAGGATCTAAATTCATTCTAAAAAATTCTTGAAAAAAAATATTAAAAGCATGTTTTCTTTTTCCATAAGAACATAAGCCAAGTAATTCAATATTGGATAAAATAATAGAACCATATTCTTTATTATTAGAATGAATTTTATTTATTATACTGTCACATCTTTTTCTTTTTATTTCACCTTCTATTTCTAATAATGTATCTCCATTTCTTTTTAAAACTTCACTTATTGTTGAAATATCATTCTCTGAAAAGGATGATACATCTGTCATTATAAATAAATTTAATTTTGGAAAAATATCAAAGTTTAATTGTTTGATAAAATTCAAGTCATTTTTTAAAATTTCCATTAGTGAATTTATATTATATCCTTTTAATCTAATTATATTTTGAGCTTCATCAATTAAATTTTCATCTACTTCATTTGAATTTTCTTCAAGAGGAATTGATAATCTATCCCTTTCTTTGTTTTCACTTAAAATTATTTGAATATTTAATTTAGAAGAAATAATTGATGAAAAAGAAGTCGAATTTTTATATAATATTATAATTTTATTATAATCATAATATTTAACTTTAAAAATATCAATAATAAGAGGGATAAAAGTTTTTTTGTTTTTTCTTGTTAATCCTTTAATATATTTTAAATATTCTTTCCCAAAAAATTTTAATTTATCATTTGGAATAAAATGATGATAATCATAATCATAGATTTCAAAATATAAAAAATTATCATAAGTGTAATAAGTATTCAAATCAAAATCAGATAATTTTGAATTTTTAAATTGCTCAGTTGAAAATTGATTCATACTTGGGGAAAATGAATCTATAACATCAAATATTTTAATTTTATAATATGGATATAAATTAATTAAATCATTGGATAAAAGACTCTCTATTTTAAATTCTTCTTTTTCATTATTCATATTTTCATTATCTAATAATTTTAAATCTTCTTTTTCATCACTACTATTACTACTATTATATAAATTATAATATTCAAATGAGTTTTTTCTATTTTTATATAATAAATCAAATTCTTCATAAAATATTTTGTCATCTATACTTGATAATATTAAATTATATGAAAAAGTAAAATTAAATTGAATTTGTGAAATTAAATCTTTTAAATTTTTTTCAATATATTTTTCATCTTTATTTTGAAAACAATTATCAATTTGTTTAAAAATATTTTCATTACTTTTATAGTATTGAGAAATTAATTTAAAAATAAGATAATAATTAACTTGTTGATAACCATTTAATATTTTATTTTTTGTTCCTAATTCAAGTTCTAAAGGGATTGATTCATCATTATCATATATATCAAGATCATCAACTAATAGAGTTTCATTAGGATTTAAATCTAATAAATATTCATCAAATAATTTTGATTTTTCTTTTTCTCCAAATTCTAAATTCATATATTTTAATAAAAAAATCCTTCCAACTAAATAATTAATTTGAATTCTATTTGATTTATCTACATATAAAAATAATAATCCTCCAAAAAATAAATAAAAAGTCCATATTATTAATATTAAAACTATATTACTAATTGTTATACTTTCTAAAATTAATAAAAATAAGAAGGCCATTATTAAACATAGATCTATTATTGATTTAAAAGTTAAAAAATCAGAATAAAACACAATTTTTGATGAACTTATATTATATATTGCAAGAAGAACTAAATTTTGATTATAATAATTGTTTTCTAAAATTTTTTTTTTGAAAAATTTCAGAATGTATATCATAAAAGAATCAGCAATTATCAAAAAAAAGTGAAAAAAATATGAGCACATTCCAATGATATTAAACAATCTAATTTTTTGATTATTGATTGAATGGACTGTAATATAAATTATTAAAGTAACTATTAAATACATTAATAATAATTCGAATAAATGTCTTTTTTTTTTTGTAGTTTTTTTAATTCCTATTTTTTTTAATTCATTAACAAAAGAGGCTTGTCCTGTTGCTTTAATAGAAATTAGTTTATGAATATTTATACATAATTCAATACTATGAATTAAATTTAAAATGATATTTAATAAAAATATATAATCCATTATAGTTACATCAATATTTAAAAACTTACAATAATTATTATCTAAACATTTTTCAATTTTTTTAATTTTGAAAATTCTTATTTGGTATATTAAATAAATAATATTGAAAATAATAATCATGGAAATATTAATCAAATAATCAATCCAATGAATTGTAAATCCTTTTTTACATAAATTTCTTATAATATGATATAAAACAAGCAAGAAAAACATAGCATATATTAAAGTGAAAAAAATGATTATTCCAATGTTTACTAAGATCATACTATCATTATAATAAGAGCTCATTTTTTAAAGAAAAATATAATAATTCATTTCAAAAAATAAAAAATTAAAAAATAATATTTTTATATTAAAGAAGAAATGAAAGAAAATAATTTTTATTCTCATTTAACAATAAAAAATAAATCTGAAAATAAACATTAAAAGAAAAAATGATTAACAATAAAAAAATTCAAATATTATTTTAAATAAAGTTTTCAAAAATATAATATTGAAAATTTTAATTGATAATTATCAATAATTAATAAATATTGTGCACAAAAAAAATACATTAGAAAAATTTAAAGATTCAAAAAAAAATGATATATTTTAACAATTGGAAAAAATTCTGATATATTTTCTTATCAGAAACAATAAATTGAAATAATTATTAAATTAAGTTTACTAAAGTAAAAATGAATAGACTCAATTTTCAATTTTTGTAAAAAACTTCTCTTGGTAAAAGTATTAATCAACTATCTTCATTAATTAAATTTGATAGTTAAAGCTTTTACTATCAATTCATATAAATCAAAACAAAATTTTTCAAAAATAAATTATTTTTTAACTCCACATACAAAGGAAAATTTAAAAGAAAAATTAATAAGATATTTTCCTTATTATAAACCAGTTAAACAAATAGAATATTTCAAACTTGAATCTCCAAAAAAGCAAAAATTTTTTTCTAAAGATTATCAACCTCATTTATTTAATAAAAGTATTGAAAGATATAAAGAATTGAGAAAAAAAATAAATCATCAGAAAATTTATTAAATTTTTCAAAAAATAAATCAAATTCTTTGGAAACAACTTTTCCAAAAATAAATGTTAATGGAAATGGAAGTTGTATTAAAATTAAAAAAAATATTTAATTAATTAAATATTTAATAAAAAGAACCTTAATTAATAATTATATATAATTGTTAAATTAATTTTTCTTCTTCTCTCGTAAAATCGTCAATATCTGAATGTAAACTTTTAAAATTTGCTATGAGTAAATTAGAATTAAAAAGTGAACTTTTATTTTTCTTTTTTTCAATTGTATCATATTCTTCTTTATTTTGATGACCAAAAAAAATGGGAATCAAAATCCTTGGTCTATATTCTTTCCCAATATAAATGGCATCAAAATATAGAGTAATTTTAACATTATAAATTGATTTAATAAAAATTGTATCTACACTTGGAATATAATTTATAATATTATTATTATTTTCATAAGGATTAATCCATTTTTTTATATTAAAAGGTTCATTTTCTAGTATCTTAATTTTGATTTTTTCTTTTGTAAAAGTTTTTTTTTTAATTAAAACATTTTTTTTTACTCTATTATTAATTTTTTTTTCATAAAATATTTTATCTTTTTTCAATGAAGTTAAAATGATTTCTCTTTGAATATTAACTTTAATTAAATTGATATCTAAGTCACAATCTTCATTATGGACTTCAATATCTAAATTTAAATCATCTTCTAAAGTCAAATAATTTTTATCAATATAAGCAACAACATTACAATATCCTTGTTTTTTGAAATATTTTAAAATATCTGTTTTAACTTCATATTTAATTTTTGATATTCTATTAATATATTTTCCTTTGATTAAAATCAGATAACTACAATCATATACGATTTTATTTGAAATACATTTTGCTTCTAAAAAATATCTAATATAAGCAAGCACATCATTAGAACTATATTCAAAACTAGGTTCTAATTCTTCAGGAATTAAAAAAGTAAAATCTATATTTGTAAAATTTTCAGTTTTGAATTGTTTTTGACAAATTACTTTACTTTCATTTAATTTTATTTTATCATTATTACAAAAATAATTTACTTTTAATTGAATATAAATGTTATCTACTTTAATTTTATTATTAATTATTATAATATTCCCATGAATTTCATTATTTGGAAAAAACCCTTTTTCTTTTTCTAAAATTTGCATTTTAAATCCATTTTCTTTTGAAAAAGATTTTTCCATTTTATTTATTTACTTTTTTTTATGAATAATTTTTAATTCAATTATTTAGGAAAAATGTGTAATATTTATTAATTTAAAATTTACTCTGATAAAAAAATAATAAATGGATGAAGAGGAAATTCAACTTTTTGAAAAAGATTATATATCTTTTTTTGACAGATATATAATTCTTTTTGATATATTTGTCACAAATCAAGGGAATTCAAGAATTGAGATTTTAATTTATTTAAGTTTTTTTTATCTCCAAATTATTTCTGGTTTTTTTTCCCCTCAATTAGGATTATTAAAATCAAATAAAAAAATAGATACTTTTTTAATAAATATTGAAAAATTAGCTAGATTAAAAAATTTTTTCAAAAATGATTATAATACTTATAAAATATTAAGTTATTGCTTATTTATATTTTTTATTATTTCTGGAATTTATTTTTATATTTTAATAAAAGTTACAAATAGACAATCTTTTTTTGATTTCAAAAAAAAATTTTTTAAATATATTTTTAGGTTTTTTAAATATATTGCTTTTAATATGATTTTAGATATGTCAATTTCAAATTTTTGTTTGAAAGGAGATAAAAATTATATTATTTTAGAAGCAAGTTGTTCTTTAAAAAAAGATGCAATAGTTTCTATTATTTATTTTTTTTGTTTTTTTTATTCAATATTAATGAATTTTCTTATTCAAATTTTTAACAATGATCTTTTACATTTATCTAATTCATATCTATCAAAATCTAGCTGTTCCTATGATTATATAATGACAATTCATTTAATAATTTATTCTTTTATTTTAAATCAATATTATCTTTCAAAATATGTTTTTTTAATATATAATATTATTTTATCAACATTTTTTTATTATTATTATTTCTATGTTCATTTGTTTTATGAAAAATCAGTTTTTTTATTAGTTGGAATCTATCATTCATTATATGTTTGGATTTCACTTCTCTTTTTAATTTTTTATATATTCCCAATTGATAATTTAGGTTTGGTTTTTATTTCTTCTAGTCTATTAGTTTGTTTTACAAGTTATAAAATATCTAAAACATCAGATTATAATTTGATTTATAAAACTCCTTTCAGTAAAATAAAAAATAAATACTATGTTTTATATTTTGTAAAAGAATTAATAAGAATAATAAATTCTTTAGAAGAAAATGAAGAAAAAAAAATATTATTAATGGGATTATTAGAATTACATAAAATTGAATGTTTAAATCCAATTTGTTTATCAAAAACTAATATGGAAATTTATTCTCCAAAAACTGAACAATGGTCAAAAGAATCCCATAATATAAATAATAAAATATTTTTAAATTCTTTTATTGTAAATTTACTTAATTATTGGCTCACTCAAAATGTACCTTTTCCAGATATATTAATAACTTTATCTTTATATTATTTAAAAATTATTGGTAATGTTTGTATGAGTATTTATACTTTAAAAAAAGTTAGTAGATTAAAATTAACTTACAATGAATTTTTTTCTTTTTGTAGAATAAAAATTAAAATAAGAAATTATTTAGTTCAAAATTTAAAAGCTAAAAATAAACCAGTATATTTACTAGATGAATTAAATTCATCTGCATATTTTAAATATGAAGAATTATCAAAAGAATTTGTTCAAGAAATTGCTAATGATTCAAACTTATCTTTAAATTTTTGGAATACATTAAAAAACAACAGAAATATCATTAATTATAATGAAATTTTTAAATTAACTGAAATAATAGGCCAAACAAAATCAAAAATTTCAAAAATTTTTACAAAATTATTTAATATATACAACGGAGTAAATGAAATCTTTGAATTATATTCAAATTATGTAGAAATAGTAAATAATGATTTTATAATAAAAAGAAATTTAGATATAGTAAGAAAAAACAATGAAAAAGTTTCAGTGGATATAATAAAGATAAACTATTATAATATTTTATTCGGAAAAGAAACAGGTATTATGATAGGTTCAGGGGATTTAGGACATGAAATGCAAATACTATATTCAAATAAAACAATAACAGATTTATTTGGTTATTCAAAAGATGAATTAAAAGGGAAAATATGCACAATTTTAATGCCTAGATTATTAGCTGCAATTCATTCTTCTTTTGTTGAAAATTATTTTAAAATTGGAAAAAGACATATTTTAGGAAAAACCAATTTTAAAAGTATTGCTAAAGATAAAGATAATAACATCTTTATGGTTAGAATGACACTTAATTTATTTCCTTGTTTAAATAATTCTGTATTATTTGTTGTAATGATAATGAAAGAAAAAAATGAAGATTTAATATTATTAGATAACTTTTTTAATATACAAGGAATGACTAATCATTTAATGCAAAAATTTAATATTGAAAATAAGGAATTATTTAAAAGGTATGATATTCCTTTTTATATAATTTGTCCTCAATTTATAGGATTGTATAAAAATTTGTTGATGATTAAAAATAAAAAATTAATCTTAGCTCCATCAACAATTACTAAAAGAGGTATATCAGATATAAAAAGAACAATGTCAGGAATAATACAAAAAATGATAAATAAAAAACAAACAGTTAATAATAACAATTCTAGTAATAATATTGAACATTTATTATCAACTCCAAAAAATGGTGTATTTTCTGAATCTAATAATAATCAAATTCAAAATAAACCATCGAATTCAAATTTTAGTATAAATTCTAATGCACAAAGAAGTTCAATTAATAATCCAACATCACCATCAACTCATCATAGATCTTTCTTTTTTAGACAATCTTTTTTCAAAAATAAATCTATAGACAAAAGTGTTATTTTAGAAGATATTTCACAGTTACAACCTCCTCAACCATTATTAGATTTAAATGAGAATATTGAATTAGAAAGTGAAATTAAAATACCTTATTTTATTTTAAACTTTAGACCAAATTCAATAAAAAAAGAAGATTCATTTATTAATTTTGATTTAATCAATGAAGAATATAATGAACAAAGTTCATTAGATGATTGTTCAAGCTTTAATGAAGAAGAAAATATCCCTTTTAATAATGAAAATAAGATTAAACAAACTAAAACAGGTCTTAAACCTAATAAAACTTTAAAATCAGATAATCAAAAATACAGAAATAAAAATGATTTTTACAGAAGTGAAGAAGAAGTAAATTTTTTGAATAAAATATATAAATATAAACTCTTATTTTCAAAAGGAGAATTTAATGAATTAAAAGATTATTCTAATTCTTGCAATTTTGAAGGAGAATATTCACTTGGAATTAAATTTAATTTATTATTTGAAAAATTTAAATTTGGTCTAAATAATAATATATCATATTGTATTAAAGTAATTGAAACTAAAGATATAGAAGATTTAATTGAAGATGATAATGAAGATGAGAAAGATGATTTAATTAATAACAACATTATTATTTCATCTCAAATGGAAAAAAAAAATGAAGAAATTAAAGAAATGAAAAAACAAAAATTTCAATGTTTAAAAAAATTATATTCTATTTTTCCAGATGATAAAAAAGGAATACTTCTTTTATATAAAGAATTTTTTCAATTGTTATCAAATGATTTAACATTTCAAAATAATTTATTTAAAAGTAAAGAAGAAATTCTTGCTTATAGTAGCGTTCATGGAAGATTAAAACAAGAATTTTTACTTGATGATGAAAATGCTTCTCAAAGTTCTACAACTTATAATGAAGATTTATCTAAAAAAAGTAGAATAGAAGAAAATAGAAGTAATGCTCTTAAAAATATTAAAAATTATTATATGTTAAAATATTATAATACAATTTTATTTATTATATTTGCATGTTTTGCTATTTTTCTTCCCATAATTTTAACTTTATTTGATAATTTATGTGATAATTTATCAAATGTAATCAAAATCAATAATAAATTATATCAAACAACTAATTGGGTAACTTTTCTTATTATTTCTTTAATTTCTTTTGATACACTATATATCAAAAAAGAATTAAAAGAAAATTATACATATAATATATATTTAGATTCATTTGAGCTTTATTTAAATACTCTTAAAAATTATTCTTTAGATTGGATAGATTTAATAATGACTAATTTTTCTTTGATTGAAAGAGCTATAGTAATTTTTACTTCAGAAAGTAGAAATATA
This sequence comes from Isotricha sp. YL-2021b, assembly GCA_023805745.1. NCBI lineage: Eukaryota > Ciliophora > Litostomatea > Vestibuliferida > Isotrichidae > Isotricha > Isotricha sp. YL-2021b. Next base: position 6,346 of record JAJJKW010002064.1, on the reverse strand, counting down.
TTTTGGGAAAAAGAATCTGTTTTAAATATAAATAATACATATGAAAGTAGGGAACCTTATCCTTTTGCTTTATATCAGATTTTAGAAAGTACTTCATGTATATTAAATGATAACATTTACATTAGTTATCTTTTAAATTTAACTGTAATTAATAAATTTAAAGAAAAAGTTCTTTTTTTTTATACAAATAATGCAATTAATAATGCTTATAATAATTTTCTTCCTAGTAATTTAGAAAAAATTAAAGAATTACCTGAAATATTGAAAAATTTTAATAATAATTCTTTACATAATATTCGATATACTTGCTATATTTATATTATTGTAATATTTCTTATTATTTGTGTTTATATTTTTATTTTATATAAAACTAATAAAAATATTAATGACAGTTTTGAAAAAATTTCAAAAATCAATGATACTAAAATTGATGAAACTATAAAAAAACTTGAACAATTTGTATCTATTTTAAGAAAATATATAGAAATGAATTATGAAGATAGTCATTACTTTAATACAAAGGCATTTTATAATTCTTTCGAATTTACAAACGCAGTTGATGATGGGACAAATGTTTTGATTCAATATTCAAAAAATAATATGGATAATAATTTAAATCAAGAAGATATTAAAAAAAATTTACCAATAAAGAAGAAAAAATCGGAAGATGAATTTAATTTATTAGAAGTAGAAACAGAAAAAATAAAAAGTTTACAATTATTTAAATATAGTTATATTCAACCTTTTATTTTAGGTGTAATATGTGTAGAATTTATATTAGTAACATTATTAATAACAAAATCAATAGTAGTATCGACAAATGATATAATTAATGTCCAGACATTTATTTATGAATTAATTTTATCAGCATCTACTTCATTATTATATTTAAAATATAGTTTAACTTATTTACCAATAGAGCATGAAATACAATATATAAATCAAACTTCGAATTTTTCTCTTCAAGAAATTATGAATAATATTGCCAAATTTGATGATATCTTAGCATTATATAATGATATGCAAATTAATATATGTGATGCCGCATTTGATAAAAAGACACAAAAAGAAAGATATGAATTTTGTTTAAATGATCCAAAAGTAAAAATAGTAAATAATACAAATTCTATTTTTAATTTGATTGAATCTAATGTTGAGACTTTAATAGATTTAATGAATTATTATGTTTCTGAAGATAGCAATTATAATACTCGACAATTATATTCCTCTAATGAATTCGAAGAATGTGAATATTTATTTTATAATTATTTAATTTCTTTTGTTGATAGAATAGCTACAGCTACATTACATAATCAAAAAAAAAAATTAAATCAAAATAAATCAATAGCTCTTACATTTTATTTTATAGTTATATTTGAAATATTACTTTATATTATTTATATCTTCTTTATTTTCCAAAATAGAATTATTTATTTATTAACAGTTGCAAGATACATTTTTAGAATAATCCCAATTAATATAATTTATTCAACTCAAGAATTATCTTCTTGGATAGAAAATAACTTTAACAATTAATTTTATATATAAATAATATTTTATATAATTTAATATTATATTTTAAATTTTCCAAAAATTTAAAATAAATTTTATCAATAAATTTATACTTTTTTTAAAAATAAATAATGAAAAAAGCAAATTCATATGTCAATATTTTTCAAGAAAAATTAGATAAAATCAATAAACAAAAAAAAAAAAAAATACAAAAAGAAAAAAAACAATAAATAATGAGTCTCTACCTGAAGAATTTTTCCAAATGATTTTAATAAAGAGCAATTATCTGAAAATGGGATAAATTTTGAAAATTACAGGAATGGGATAATAATATAAAAAAATTAGATTCTATTAATGAAAAATAACAAATGAAAAGAACTAATATTAATAGTTTTAATTATAATAAATTAGATGAAGAAAAAAATATTGAGGGTGAGATTGTTAAGTATGAAAGTAAAAAAAATAAAAATAAAAATTATAATAATAAGGAATTTCATTTATTTAAAATAAATTTTCTCAAAAACCTATTATCCCAATTCCTAATTCTTCTATAAAAAAAATTTCTTTGGCTTCAAATAAGAATAATATTCTAAATAATTTAAATATAATTGAATATGATAATAATAATATTCACAAAAAATAAATAAAAATAAAATAATAATTCAAAAGATATTAATAAAGAAAATACTATTAAAATGAATGATATAGGGAATTTCATTAAAAAAATAATGGAAATGAATAGAATTGAAATTGATAATAGGAGCAATCAAAATATCATTAAAAATAATTATAAAGTAAAAGAAGAAAATACTGATAAAAATAATTACTCACAAAATAAATATGAAGAAGTAGATAATAAAAATCTTAATAACAAAAAAAACATTAATAGTATTGAAAATTTAGAATCAAATAAAAAGAAAATAATACCAAAAAATTTAAATGACAGTGTTCTAATGACGTGTTCATTAAGTGATGATGATTCGTTTAATTTAACAAATCAGCAAATGAATATTTTAAATAAAGAATCAAAACAATTTCACAATAGATTAGCTAGAAATATTTCAAATAGAATATATCATTTATAGTATCCATATTTAAATAAAGGAAATTCATATATAAATGAGAAATCAAGATTATTAAGAACTTTTGTTAAACAGAAAAAATTAATAAATGAGAATATTAAAAACGAAAAACCAAAAAAGAAATAGAGAAAAAAATATAATAAATTCAATAGATTTAATTACTCAAATACCAATGAAAAATAATTCTACTAATAATATAAGTTTAAATCTGCCTCTAAAAATAAATAATCAATTCAATTTTTTGAATAATCATAGTAATCATAATTTTCCTAAGTTAATATTAAAAATAATAATATTAATTCAAAAAGAAATAAAGAAAAAAAAATTTTATATAAACCATATTCTATGAAAGATTATAAAGAAAACACAAAAAAATTAATTATAGATATCCTTCAAGTTTAAGTAATATTGGTTCTCCTCAATGGGAAGAAAATAATAAAAAATATAAAAAAACATTTAAATATAGTAAATCAATACAAAAAAAAGAATTAGAAAGATTTAAATTATATCATAAAAAAAATTAAATAAATCAGAAATAATTAAAAATAAACAAAAAATAATAATATATTAAATGATTCTTTAGAAGAAGAAATAGAAACAAAATTTCATAAAAAATCTTTATTAAATACTGAAGATAATGAAAAAACAATATTTTAAATATATATAATAAAAATAATAATCATGATGAAATAAAATTAAATAAAATTTTATCTGAAAATAAAGATTTAAATTCCTTATTGTTAAGTCATGAATTATATAATTCTGAAATGGAAAAGATTAGACACTCTTTGTAATTTTTTTTGAAAACATTTTCAAGAAATAATTAAAAATTATTGTTTATCATTTGAATTGAATATTTATTTGAAATTATGGTTATTATTATTAAAAATGGTTAGACCTAAGTTAATATTTTCTTTATTAATTTTAAAATCTTTTTGACGAAATTTAAAAAAGAAATCATTTGGATTTTTTTTATTAAAATTAAATTTTTTTGTCTTTGTTTTTTTAAATTTATGATTTAGATTCATAGTTTGATTAATATTAAATCTCTCTGAACTTCTTGCATATCCTAGTATTATTTTATTAATGAAATCTATTGATTTAACATAAATATGTCTTTGATTAAGATTATTTCTTGAAAGTTTAAAAGAATTTTGATGATAATTGTCCTGATTATTTGAAAGATAATTTTCAAAATCATTTGTATTATTATAAATTATATTTAAATTATTATTAATTGCTTTATTATTCAATAAATTATTGTTATTTATATGTTGATTCTTATTATTATTTTTAAAAAGTATATTAATATTTCTTTTTGGGATAATTTTATTGTTGTTTAATTTTAATTTTTTAATTTTATTTGAATTATTTAATAAAGAGCTTTTTTCAATAATAGATTCCTTTTTATTTAAACTTTTCAATGATCTTTTAAATTTCAAATTCCTTAATTTAATATTTGAATATGATCTATCAATATTATTTTTGTGTAACCCATCATTCCAAGATTTTTTCAAATTTACTTGTTGAAAATTTTTGTTTTTATTTTTAGAATATGATAAAATTGAATTGATAGAAACTTTAGTGTTAGGATTATTCAAATAATTAAATTTATTTAAATTTCTAGAATGATTATTTTGTGTATTTATTATATTATTATTATAATCATTAGCATTATCATAATTATTAATATTAAATATATTTTTTATATAATTCCAATTTGAATGATTTTTTTTATAATTATCTTGAATTTCTCCTCCTAAAATTTTTAATATAAATCAATATATCTAAAATGAGCCCCTCCTTCAAAAAATTTTTTTTCTTTTTCTTCTCCATAATAAATGCCTTTATATTCTTGCATTGAAATAATTTATTTAAATTTTTATTGTTTTTAGTATATTATATTAATATATTAAAGAAAAATAATAAATTAAAATAATATTAATAAACCTACCTTTTATAAAATACATTTCTATTTTTTGAAAATCTATAAAAAAGAATTTTGATATTATTATTATAATCATTAATTCCTCTTATAGTATAAGGACCATAAGTATTAATTTTATTAATATTCATACTACTAATTCTAAAATGCATATTTGTATTTCTTTTTCTTTTTTCATATTCTTTTTCAGTCATATGAAAAAGTTCCATACATTGTCTTTTCCATTTTGGTAAACCTCTAATTCTATTCCATTCATCAATCTCTTTTTGAGTTAATTCATAATTTTTTTTTTACTTCTTGAATTAAATTACAATCACTTTTTGAATTAATTAATTCTTCATTTTTTTATTATTTTCATATTTCTCATACCATTTATTAATATTTTATTTTTTTCTTTTTGAAATACTCTTTCATACCCATTTAATAATATTTTATTTTTTTCTTTTTCAGATAATTTATTATTAAGTGAATTATTTAAAAAATATCGCTTTCTTTCTCAGATAAAGACTTTAATCCATTTTTTAAATATTTATTTTTGATTTCTTCATGTAAATTTTTTAAACTATTTAAAATTTTTTCTTTTTCTCTATCAGATAACCTATCAAATCCTTTTAATTCTAAATTTTCTTTTTCTTCTTTTGATAAATCTTCAATTCCTTTTAAAATAATATTTTCTTTTTCTTCTTTAGGTAAATTATTTATTCCATTTAAAATAATTTTTTCTTTTTCTTCTTTTGGTAATTTTTCTATACCATTGAGTATAATTTTATTTTTTCATCTTCAGATAAATTATTAATTTTATTTAACTTTTCCCTATCTACAGAATTTTCAACACTTTCTTCAACAGTAATATCAACCTCATTATTTTTAATATTATTTAATTTATTTAACATTTTTAATTCTTTTTTTTGATGTTTTAATTTCATTTAACTTTTTTTTCAGTTTTAAATTTGTCAATATTAATAGTTCTACTTTTCATAAAATTTTTTTTACTTGGATTTTTTACTGTTTTTGATCTTTTATTTCTTCTAAAATATTTATCATATTGTTTTCCATATTCAATCATTGGAGTATCTAAACCTAATTTTTCTCTTTCTAAATTAACATATGTATCTAATCTTCTTAATTTTTTAAATCCTTTTGATTGAGTAGAAATTGTTGACAATTGTAATTGTTATTACAAATTTTTATTTTTGAAAGAAAATTTTTTTCAAATAAAAATAAAATAAATTCATAAAAAATTTTATATAATACTTAAAATAAAATAAGTTGTAGATTAAAAAAATAAAACATCATAAACATTAAAACATTTTGTTAAAAATAATTAAAAAATGATATCAATTGCTCAAAAAGAAATATTTCTTACCTAAAATTTCAAAATATATCTTAATAAAAAAATAGGAAATGGCTCTTTTGGGATAATATATAAAGGTGAAAATATAACTAATTCAAATCCTATTGCAATTAAAAAGAAAAAAATTTTAATAAAAAATATTCATAATTTGAAAACGAAGCATTTTTATTAAAATATTTAGAAGGTAATGAAGGAATCCCAAAAATATACTTATATTCAAAATAAAGAATATTCAATCTTAATTATGGATTTCTTGGGAATTTCTTTAGAAAAGATATTATCAAAAAACAATAAAAATATTCCAAAAAAAACAATATTGAATTATTCATTACAAATGTTAGATAGAATAGAATATATTCATCAAAGACATATAATTCATAGAGATATAAAACCAGAAAATTTTTTAATTTCAAAAAATAAATTAAATCAAGAGATAATATATTTAATAGATTT
>JAJJKW010000609.1:0-15409 GCA_023805745.1 Isotricha sp. YL-2021b | reverse complement strand
CCCCAATCCCCAATCCCCAATCCCCACCTTCTGTTTTATTTTTTAAATTATTTGGTTCAATTTAGTGATATAATTTTATATAAATTTATTTAATTATTTTATTACACAATAATAGTTATTTATTTTAAAAAATAATCAGAATTTGGGATTTTAAAGAATTGTTTAAAAATTTAATTTTTTACGAATAGCCCGAATTACGCCTAAAACCTCCTTAAATTTTTTTTAAATATAGATAAATTAAGGTATTTAATTATTTTAATTTATTTTTCAATTGTGAAAATTTTCTCAAAATAAAAAAAGAAAAAAAATATTTAAATATAAAATAAGAATTTAAATGTAATTTATTGAAAAAATTATTTATTAAAACTAAAAGGTTTAAATGATTTATATTCATTATTTTGTATCATATAATCATTTTTATAATCACTATGAATAACAGGTTTAACATGAGAATAATTTTTATTTTTTGAAATTTGATTATTTAATCTCCCTTTTTCTCTTCCATTTTGAGAGCTATTACCTTTATAATCAAAAGTATTATTAATTCCTATATTACCACTTATATTATTAAAATCAGAACTATTTAATAATTCATTTTGTTGAGACATATTCATATTATTTATTTTATTAGAATTAAAATTTGTATTAAAAACTAAATCTTGTTCTTTTCCTCCATTAAATGAAAAAAGTTTTGGAACAACTTTTAAATCTCCAAAATTATTTATATATTTTATCATTTTTGATTCATCATCATGATTAAATCTATATTCTTGTAATTGAATATTTAATTTATTTGGATCATTTGCATCTTTTATTAATTTATTATAAATATCTAAAATTTCTAAAAAATTAATATTTGAATTTAAATTATATTCTTCAATAGCATTTTTTAAATTTTCACTTTGTTCAATTTTTCCAGAAAAAATTTCTAATTTTTGACTTAATTTTCTGGCATTTTCAGTAAATAAAGAATCAATTTGATTCATAACTTCTAATTTTTTATTTTTTAAATAATTCATAATTTGATCAAAAAATCCATTAACTCTTTTTTCTTCAGTTTCTTTATTTTTTTTAATATTTTTCAAAGCTCCTTGAATCATTTCAACATTATGTTGATTATCTTCAATAACATTATCAAGATCATTATTAATTTCAATACATTTTTCCTTAATTTCTTTAATTTCAGCTTTAGGATTTTTTTTAAATCTAGAAAAAGCACAATAAACACAAATTAATTCTTTAGTTTCTTCAATATAATGTGTTAATTTTTGTCCTTTATGAATTTCACAATATAATCCATTATTATTTAATCCTTCTCTTTGAGTATTTGATTCAACATATTTATCAGTAATTAAATTATTTAATAATTTTAATTCTTTAATTGAATAAGCAATTAAACCATCATTTGGACATTTAATTCCTTCTTCATCTGTAAATTGTTCTTCAATACATTTTTTACAAAAAAAATGACCACATTTAAATAAATATGGAATATTAATTGTACTATTAAATTGATTTTTACAACATTGACATATTGAAATATAATTTAATGTTATTAATGGAATTCCATCATTTTCTCCTTCTTCATTTGTTCCTTGTTCTTGACTATTTTGTTCTTCTTCTTCTTCTTCATTTTCATAATTTTCATTATTATTTATATTTATATTTTCATTTTGTTTATTTCTTATTGTGTCATCTTGAATATTTTCTGGTTTTATTTTTTCTTCAATTGGATTTAAGTTATTTTCATTTTTTATTATTTGATTATTTTCCTGTAAATCATTTTCATTTAAAATTCCTTCTTCATTTGGATTTGAATTATCATTTGAATTATTATCTCCAAACATATATGCTTCATCATTTTCATATACTTTTATATTTTTATCATCTTCATTCGAATGTTCTGACATTTTATTATTTTTTTAATTTTTTTGAAAAAAATTTATTCAGATTTTTAATTTTAAATTTTTTATATTTTCGTATTTTTTTAATAAAAAAAAAAGTACATAAATTTAAATTATTCAAAAATGATTAAAGAATATCAATATTTAATTACTCAATTATTTATAAAATATGGCCAAAGCACTATAAATTTTGAGAAAAAATATATTGAAAAGTTAATAAAGAAAAAAAAAAGTAATTATTTTTCAAAATATAAAGATTATTTAATTTATGATTCTTATGAAGAATTTATAAAAGAACAATATAGTTTAAAAGACTCTTTAGATAGAATAGGAGAATTGGCAAAATATTATAAAAATTATTTAAGTTTTTTTTGTAGACCTTTTTGTACAAATTTTCATTTTAATCGTATTCTTGAAAATTATCTTGATAATAAAGCAGAAAATTTTTATAATGAAAATTTTGCAAAAGAAGAAACAAAAGAAGAAGATAAAAACAAAAAAAATAATAATAATATATTAATATTTAATGAAATGGTAAAAAATTCAATTGAAAATCCTACTCAATCGTCTTTAAATTTAAATTCAGTTAATAATGATTTAAATTCTATATTAAATGAAGATGAATTTTTAACTTCACAAACACAAAAAGAAAAAGTAGATGAAATAATTCAAACAATGGAAAAAAAAAAAATAAATACAAATAAAAATTATGAAACAATAAATAATGAAAATACATTTAGAAGTTCTACAAAAGGATTATTTACAATTTATAAATCAAATCAAATGGGAAAATTTTTAATTGGAACAAGGGAAAATTCTCCTAATTCTGAAAAATCAAAATTAAATCAATTTAAAAAATTAAAACCATTTATTAATAATCATGATAATAATTCTAAAAAACATTTTAGTGTATCTAATCAAGAAAATATAGTTAAAAATAAATATATGAAAAATCCAATTAAATTTATTAATAAAAATATTAATTTTTCTTTAGATTCTAAGAAAAAAGGATTTATTTCTTCAAAAAAAAATAACAAAAAATCCTTTTCTTCAAAAAGTAATAAATATATCAATAATAATTTACTTTCAAATTATATGAATAATTGCATTGAACAAAATAAATATCGATTAATTCAAAATAAAGGTCATAGTGCAAATAGTTATAAAGATAATTCTTCAAAAAATTCAATTGAAATGAAAAATCTTAAAAATTCATATTATATGAAAATTAAAGGAAATAATGTTATTCAACCTTTACGTATAAATTATACTTCAAGCTTTGGTAAATTTAATCAAAGTTATAAAAAGAAAAACATAATTTCAAATCAAAGTTCTGAAAATATAACAAAAAATATTAAATCCATCAAAGAAAAAAATAATAATGAATATAAAAAGAATAAATTAAACTTAAATAAAATTTATATAAATAGTATAGTAAATGTAAATAATAATAATTCTTTATCAAATTTTTTAAAAAAAAGTAGAAACCATAGTAATGATAAATTAAAAAATTTGAAATTCGAAAAAAATGTTCAATTGGATAAAATAGAAGAAAATATTAAAAATAATAATAAAAAAACAAATATTCATTCACCAAAATTTTCAGATTTGAAAAAATTAAAATATATATTAGGAAATGATAATAGTAAAAAAGTAATTAATAAAAAAACAGAAAAAAATATATTATCATGTAGACTAGATACTTCTAAGAAAAAAATATTAATATTTACTCCAATTGACAGTAAAAATCATTAATTTTATAATTGAAAATTTTAATACATTTTTTTAATTTTTATAAATATATATATTTATAATTAATATGATTAACATTTAAGTTTCTTTTTTAAAATTTATATCTCTAAATTCAATACTTCCATGTCTAACTCTTCTTGGCATTTTTGAATTATTATTTATAGAATTTATATTATTATTATTATTATTATTAATAGTAGAGTTATTATTTAAATTATTATTATTACTTGTTTTATTATTTTTAATTATATTTTCAATGTCTCTTAATCTAAAAACAACACTTTTTCTTGGTGAAGTTCTTACGACATTATTAAAATAATTTTGATAAAACATTTTTGGATTATTTAATGCTAATGAATTACTTTCAATATTTTTTCCAATTAAATTTAAAGTCTGTTTTGATGTATCATTTTTCTTATTATTTGAAAATAATGATGAAGGAATTAAATTTATATTTTCATTTTGATTTTCTAAATCAAGTTGTGAATCAGGATCAATTATCATTTTACTAAATCTTCTAATTTTAGTTCTTTCTTTAAAAGTTCTATTGATTGTTTTATTTTCATTTCTAATAAATTTTTTATCATTTTCTTTTTCTTCTTCATTATTTTTTTTTTCTTTTTTATTTGAATTTTTTTCTTCATCACTATTTAATTTAATATTATTTTCAGACCTATATTTTTTAAAAGAACTTTTATTATTATATATATTTTTAGCATTTATAGAAAAAGATTCATTTTGAACAATAATATATTCTTCTTTACTTTTTGAAATAACAAGAAGAGGAACTTTTGAATTTTTTTTACTTGATATTTCAAAAGAAAAAGAAAAAATAGTAAAATCACTTTTTGTAAAATTTTTACTTTCAATTGATATTTCAGGTTTTCCAAAAATATCATTAATTTTAGGAACAATACCATGAATTAAATTACAATTATTTTCTATTGCTAAAGTATTTGATTCAAAAGGAAATTCTTCTTTATTAATTTCACTTTTAGAATAAGGATATACTATAGTATTATTTTTAGAAGATAAAGAATTAAAATCTATTAAATTTAAACTATCTGTTTCTTTTATAGTTTTTGAACCTGTTCCTGATACTTTTATATCAGAAGAAGAAAATAAAATTTCATGTTGTGAATCTTCTTCTTTTATTTCAGGAACTTTTTCTTTAGTTCTACAAATTTTATCTTTTATTTCACTAATTTTACTTATTTTACTTAATTTTATAATTGAATTTTTAACTGTATTTTCATTTTCTTCATCTGAGCCTTCTTCTTTAATAGTTCTATTTCCATTTTTTAAAAAATGTTGATTCAATTTTATTTTTTCATTTCCATCTTTATCTTTATTCATAGGTTTCAAATTAATAACTTTATAATCTTTACTATTACCAGAATTACTAGAAATTTTTTTTGTTTCACTACTAATATCACTACTATTTTTATTACTTCCACTTTTTTTACTATAATGTGAAGAAGAAGAAGAAAAACTTTCATTTGAACTTTCATTTGAATTTATTACTTCTAAACTTTCTTTTTCTGAATTTTCATTTATATTTTCTGATGATGTTGATGGAATACTTTGTAATTCATAATCTTTTTCATTTAAATTTGTATAATAATTAGTATAATTTATTAATGTATCTTTATTATTTATATCTCTTAAATAATATGAACTTCTTTTACCTCTATGATCATTTTGCATATAAAAAAATTTTAATGTTTTATTTATTAATCTTTCGATTTGTTCCATATTAAATAAAGATTTTTTTATTATTTGACCCCAAATTTTAGGAAAAGACATAGAAATTTCAACAGCATCAGTTTTATTTAATAAAAATAATTCTGCATATTTAGTTTTAACTTTCATACTTAATGGGCTTCTTTTATTTAAAAACATTAAAATATCACCAAAATGTTCATTTTTCCTAATTTCAATAATTTTAACATATTGTTGAACATGTTTTTTAATAGGTTCATTTTTATTAACAGTATTAACTTTAGCTAATCCTTTTCCTCTAATAAAGGTTAAAGTACTTGAAGGTTTATCATTAAAATTTAAAATAACTGGTCTTTCATTTGAATATCTTTTTTTTGTTGGAATTCTATTAAATTCAAATTGAGTAAAATTACCTGTTGATTTTCTTGTCATATAACCTTCAATTTCTTTATCACTAATATATATTGGTAATGGAAGTTCTAAAGCTAATGCTCCTCTTTTTACAAATACTATTTCTTCTATATAATCTCCTTCATTTACTAATTTTTCATTTTTTAATGATAATATTGGCCTAAATGCCATTATTACTTTTATTACAAAATCTGAAGAATTAAATGTTTTAAAAAATATAAAATTCTGAATTATTGGCTTATACATTTCCATTATTAATGTTGAACGAAGTCCTATTGGAAGATTATCTATTAAATCATTTTGATCTTTTGATTCATTTGTTAATTTATATTTTAAAAAACGAGATATTTTTTCATATAATTCAAAAGGCATTTTTTCATGATTTAATCTTATTTGTTCTAAAGTTTCTGTTTTTTCTTGATAATCTAAAGTTTTACTATCAACTTTTTGAACATAATTACTTAATGCAGAAACACAATATGAATAAACCATAATTCCAACAACTAATAATATTAAATTATTAAATCTTTCATAGATATTTATACTAACTATATCACCATAACCTACTGTTGTTACTGTTGAAAAAATATAATAAAATGAAGCAATATAAATATCTGCTTTTGAAGAATTTTGTAAATTTTGAACTGTTACCCAATTTGGATAAGCTAAATTTGATAAAAAAATATTTACACAGGCCAAAAAATGACCATGAAGAATCACAATTAAAGTATAAAATATTATTATAAATTTTTTTTGTAAACCTTCATATTGACTAGATGTTTTAAGTAAATAATGAAAAAATTCATTTTTTAATATTGCTTTATATATTTTTAATAACCTAAATCCTTCCAATAATTCATATAAGTTATATTCCCCAGAATAAGAATAATTATATTGTTTTTTATTTTGAGATATTATATTAAAAATAGTTTCAAAAGGAAAAGCAGATAATAAATCAATAATAAACCAACCAGTTAAATAATGCAAAGAAATATCAGATAATTTTTTAATATATCTTTCTTCAATATCATAATAAGCAGTAAAAAAACCTAAAATTATATCAATAATAAAAAATAAATCGATAAAAATATGAAAAATAAAAAACCAATCTTTATGAAGAAATAAATGTTTAGGATAAAAACAAAGAATAAGAGGATTTACACAAAAAGTATAAAAAGAAAGAATAAAAATAACCAAATCAAAAAAAAATATAAATCTAGAATTAGGAGAAATATAATTAGTATCTTCATAAACTTCATCAGATTCTTCATCACTTAAAGAATCATAAACTAATTTATTATTTTTCATTAACATTCTATATCTTTTTTCTTTTATTTTTTCTAAATCAAAATTTAAAGAACCTGTATCAGTTTTATTTATTCCTTCTTCTAAATAAGTTTTATGTTCTGCAATAGATAAATTTGTATTCATTGGAATTGATTTATATTCTTGATTTAAAATATTATTTTTTAAAGTTTCTAAATTTAAAACTACATTATCTTTTTTTTGTTCTTCTTCTAATAAACTTGTTTTACTTTTTTTAGGATTAATTATTATATTATTTGCTGATAATTTTCTTTTATTAAAAATAGTATTTTTTGTTTTGAATTTATTTTTACTATAATTTCTTTTTAAATCTGATAATATAAAAGAACTATCTTCTTGATATTTTTTAAGAAAAGTCATATTTGAACTAGAATGTCGATGAGGTTTTGGACTTTGTTTTTGTTTAAAATTATTAATTTTTTTTTTTAATTGTTGATAACTCATTGGATTTATTGTTTGAAATTTTTTTCTTTTTGGAGATCTTGGACTTAATTTTGGACTTATATTAATATTTATTAATTCATCTTTTTGTGGATTTAAAGCCATAATTTTTGAATAAATTAACCATTTATTTACAATATGTGATTTTTCTTTTTTTTTTCTTCTTGAAAAATGAGGAGGATTAATTTTTTCTAAATAATTTTCATAAGTTTTTGGTTTTAAATTTATATGAACTGGAGATGTAATTCCTTTTGAATTATTATTATTATCAGGAAGATTAAATACTACATTATTAATATTATTTTTATTTGATGAATTAGGACTTAAAATTTTACTTTCATTTGATTTATTTTTTAAATTTGAACTATCTTTTGAATTGTGCTTATGTTGATTTATTTCATTTAAACTTTGTTTTAAATGGTTATTATTTTCTATTGCATTTTTTAATGAATTTATACTATTTTTTAAAGAAGTTGATAATTTTCTTTTTGATAATTTTGATTCCTCAAAATTTTTTTTTTTTTCATTTAATAAAACATATTTCTTAATATTATCATTTTTTATTCTAATATCAAAACTATTTTTTCGTAAATTTTTATGATATTCTTTATTAAATGGATTTAATGGTTCATTGCTAATATTATTAGTATTTTTTTTGCTTGAATTTTGATAAGAAGTAATTTTTTCAGAAGGAGATAAAAAATTATGAGTTGAGGAAAAAGAATTATCATTAAAATTTTGATATTTTTTAATATTATCTCCTGTCATTGTTCTTAAAAGTTTAAATTTATTATGATTTTGATTATTTTTTTTATATGTTTTAAAAAATCCAAGACCAATTTGTTTATTAGAAAAACTACTTTTTTTGTTTTTTTCATCATCAAATGTTAAAGTTAAATATTTATTTATTTCATTACTATTATTATCTTTAATATGAAAATAATCATTTTCTTTTTTTATTTGTTCTTTTGCTTTTTTAATTTCTTCTAATTCTTCATTAACATTAAAATATTTTGTATCATTAGAATTATTAACTAAAACTTTAGAAATAAAATTTTGAAGACCTAAAGCAACTTTTTTTAAAGATTTTCTTTCTCTGGGTTTGTCATTTATATTATAATTGTAATTTAAATTATCAGTTTTTTCTATTGGTGGACTAAGATTAATTTTTTTATTTGATTTTTTGAAAGTTTTAGTTTTTATTATTTTTTTTTGTGTTTCACTTTCAATTGTTTTTTTTCTTTCTAAATCAAAAACATTTTGAAAATGAGACATTAAATAAAGTATTTTTTAAGAAATTTTTTTCTAATAATTTAAAAATTGAAAAAATGGAATTAAATAATCAAGTTTATCAAAATTTACCTTATCAATATATAAAACAAGAAGAACAGTTAAAGAATAATTTTTCAAAAGGAAATGAAGTTTTAAAAAGAAATTTGGAAAAAATAAAAAAATCAATTGAGAAAAAAAATGTTCATTCAAATGTTAATTATGATGTTTTTAATCAATCTCCAAATATAGATTTTAAAGAAAAAATGAAAAAAGCAATTGAATATAGTCAAAATGAATATCAAAATAAATTATTATCAAAAAATATTATTAAAGATAAACCATTTTCTTCACCTTCTCATTATAGACAAGAATCAACAAGTGAAATTACTATTGAAAGAAGTTCAAAAGTTAATAATAATTTAAGTTATAAAGATTTTAAAAATAAATTAACTGAAGGTTCTACTGAAACTGAATTTATTTTTCCAAAATCTTCCAGAGATGAAAATTTTAATAATCTTATTATTGAAAAACAAAATATATTTAATACTTATAATAATGTTGATGAAAATTATGAGAGAAAAAATAATAAATATAATAATAAAAATAATATTTTTGCAACTGCTCCATTGAAAAATAAGAAAGTAGAAAAAAAAATTAAGGAAAATTTATTTTTGAAAAATAATAATACAAAAACAAAAAAAAGTAATTTAAAAAGACCAAAAACTTCTTTAAATACTAAAAATTTATTTAATATTAATTCAAAAAATCAAATAAGAACTAGAAATAATAATAGATATGAAAATGTATTATATAATAAAACATCTAATATAAATAATAGAAAAAGTAAAGAAAAATATAATCTCACAAATCAAGGAAATTTCAATTCTCATTACAATACAAATTATAATACTACTTCAAGTAATTATATTAGAGATACAAATCCAAATATTAGTAAAGAAAAATATTTAAATACTTCTAGTTCAAATAATAAAAATAATATTGCAAATATTAACAATTTTAATACAACTAGTTATAATAAAAATAAAACTAAAAAATTTATTTCCCAAAAGAAAGAAAATAATAAATGTTTTTCTGAAAGAAATAATTTATCAAATGGTCAAAAAGAATATATAAATTTAAAAAATGAAATAAATTTATTAAAAAAACAAAAACAATTTTTACAAAATTCAATTAATGATATTGAGCAAAAAAAAGGATTGAAAAAGAATTTAAAATTAAATCTAAAAAATAAAAAAGATATTAATTTAAATAATTTCATAGATTATAATGATTTAGCACATTTTGAAAAAAAAATAATAGGAAAAAATGATGAAAATGAAAAAAATGAAATTGTATTTACAGAAATGATAAGTAAAAATGATGATTTAAGAAAATATATAAATAAAGTTATTGATAAAAGCATAAAAGGATATAAATATAGATATTGTAATAATTGTTCTAATTTATTAATTGATGGAAAACATTGTTCATATTGTCAAAAAAGACATCATTATTTAAATTTTAATTAAATTTATTATTTTTTTTTTTTGAAATTCATATTTATAAAAAAACACAAAAAAATAAAATAAATATTGATTAATACTATTTATTTTTTTATAATTTTTTTTACATAGATTTTTTTTGAATTTTTTTGAGGATTACTATTATTTCTTTTTTTCCTTTTTATCACAAAAGTTATTTTTTCTTTATTTTTTGAGGTTTCATTTTTTTTTATTGGTTCATGAATCTGCATATTATCAAAATATATATTATATTTACATTCAAAAAAACTAATTGTTTTAAAAAAATTCATTTCTTTTATTTCATGGAAGTGAAATATTTCTTTTTTTTTTAAATATTTTTCCTTTTTATAGAATTTTAATATATTTTTCTTTTCAACTGAATGAGATCTTTGACTATTTAAAAAATAAGTAAAAGGAAAATTTGAAATAGTTAAATTTAAATCAAAAAAATTTAATCTTCTTTCAGAACATGAAAATGATTTATAATGATCTTTATATTTTTTTTTCTTTTTAATTTTATTAATTCCTATCTTTCTTAATAAAATTTTATTTGATTCTAAAAAAAAATTTGAATATGTATAATAATCATTTTTTTTCTTTCTAGTTTTATATAATGGTTGTTTTATATAATTTGAATTTAATATTTTTTGCAAGTTTTCTTTTTTATCATCTATAATCCATTTAATTAAAAGAGATTTTAAATGCAATTCAATTTCTTTTTCATATAATCTTTCTCCAATTTTTTTTAACAAATTATCTCTTTCAATAAATCCGTTAATTATTTTAATAAAACTATTATTAAGTGTAAAATCAGAAATACAATTTAATTCTTTTTTTTTAGATTTTATAATGTCTTTATTTATTAAAATTTCTTCTGATAATTCAATATTATTTTGAATCCCTTTTGATAAATCTGCCCAAATATTTAATAAATCATTAGATTTTTCATTTAATTTATTTGTGACATTTTTTATATTTTGGAAGGAAAATCTTTTCATTTTATCATCAAAATTATTTAAATTTCCTTGCATGAGAATAATATTAAAATGAAAAATCCATTTAAAAAAACCAATATAAATATTAAAAATATAAAAAATTAAAAAAAACAAAATTAAAAACTTTTTAAAAACAATAATTGAAAAAAATTAAAAAATAATCTATAAAAAAAACAAATTTTTTATTAAAAGAATTCTATCCACTTGTAATAGTATATTTATAATATCTCCTGAAACTATTCAATGTTCTAAGTAATGAAAATTATGTTTTTATTTATTATTAAATAATAAAAAAAAAAAATTTATATTTTTTATGAATTATAAATTCAGTTAAGTGATTATCTATTTTTTATCTTTTTTAATATTTATCATTTTACTTTGAATCTTTTATATATTTTTATTATTTTGATTTTTTTATTAAATTTTTATGTATTTGAGATGTTTTTATTGAAAATATATTTTAATTATATTTAATTTATATTGTTTTAATTAATAAATATTTTTCTATATACTTATTAAAACTAAAAAAAATAATAATTATTTAGCATTCGTTTTTCCTTTTTGTTTATAATAAATATAATAAAATAGCAAAATTTTTTGGAAAAAATAATTTAAATAAAAATTAAAGCAAAGATATAAATATCTTATAAAAATAATGGGAATATGCTCATCTCCACATAATAATCAAAGACCAAAATCAGAAAAAACATATGAAAGTTCTCAAAGTACAACTCAAACAACAGAAAAGACACAAAGTCACACATTTTCAACAATAAAAAAAGAAAAAGTTCAAATAAGAAATAGAATAAGTGAAAAAACAAAATTTGATGATATAAATAAATATATTAAAATAAATGATATATTTATAGGAAGAGGAGCTACAGGAATAATAAGAGAAGGTAAAGATTCAAATGGAAAATCTTTTGCAATAAAATCAATATGGAAAAATGATATAATTAAAAATGTATTTTTTAAAAGAGAAATAAATATAACTTTAGAATGTTGTCATGAAAATATAATTAAATGTTATGAAATATATGAAGATAATAATTCAATTCATTTAAAACTTGAATTATGTGAAGGAGGAGATTTATTTGATTATATAATTCAAAGTAAAAACCAAAAAATAGAAGAAGAAGAAGCAATGGAAATTTTAGAACAAATATTAAAAGCATTAGTATATTTACATGAGGAAATAAGGATAATTCATAGAGATATAAAACCAGAAAATTTTTTGATAAAAAATATAAATGGTAAAAAAATAATTAAATTAATTGATTTTGGTTTTAGTGATTATATTCCAAAAGATAATTCAAATTTTATAGAACAATTAGGAACACCACAATATGCAGCTCCTGAAATTTTTGAAGGAAAAAAATATGATTGTAAAGTTGATTTATGGTCTGTTGGTGTTGTATTATATAATATGATTAATGGAACTCAACCTTTTAGTGGAATTAAAAATAATAAAGATTCTGTTGTTAATGATGTTTTATATAAAAAAATAAATTTTAATGGTTTTAAAAATTCAAATTTAAGAAATTTAGCTATTCATTTATTAGAAAGAGATCCTAATAAAAGAATAAGTGCTTTTCAAGCTTTATGTGAATTAAAATTATTTAAAAATAATTCTAATAATATTGAGACTATTCCCTCTAATTTTAATCCTGATATTAATAAAGTTATTCTTTTTTCTAATAATGATATTGAAACTTTAAAAAGTTTAAGACAAATTTATATTAAATTTGTTTCTCCTGAAAATATTTTTCTTTTATTTATGGGATTTAATAAATGCAAAAAAGTTAAAAGACATGAAAATAATAATAATTTAAAAGAAGGAAGAATTTATGTTGAAATGGATTTTTTAATTAAGGAAAGTTTAGACAAAGATTATCTTGAAAAAGAGTTTATTGAAAATATTAAATTATTTATTCAAGAAAAAGGAGAAGAAAAATGTAAAAATTATTTAGTTGATGTTACAAAATTTTTCCATGTTATTATTGAATCAAAGAAATTTATTCAAAAACAAAGAATTTATAATGAATTTCAAAAATTAGATAATGAAAATAAAGGTTATTTAACTAAAAAAGAAATTGATATAATATTTAATGATAAGAATAAATTAAATAATCATTTTCCAATTGTAAATGAAAATAGTAAAATTGATTTTGGAAAATTTTTTAATTATTATATTTTATATAATAATATAAAAGTTCCATCTTTGGGAATTTTAACCTCTAAAAAGATATCTTTTAATGATATTTAATAGTTTTAATTTTTTTTTTTGATTCTAGTTATGAGATGTGTTTGAAAATTTAATATTATTTATATAAAGGTTTGAGCGTTTAGAGTTGTGAATAAAAAAAAAAAAAATATAAATAATAATGTAATAGATTTTTACATTCTCATAAATAATATTCAATTTTCTTTTCTAAAAAAAAATTTTAAAAATTTAAATAAAAAAAAAATATTTATTTTTTCAACAATAATTATATTGCATTCTTGAAGGTGAAAAACTTTTCATTCTATTACCACAATTAGCAATTTCTTCCATTTCATTATTTAAAATATTTTTTTGTTCATTTACAAATTGACATAATCTATCAGTTTGATTTACTTGATCATATAATCTATTATCTTCATCAACAATTCTTTCTAATTCTTCTGTTAATTTTTGAGTTTGTTCAGTTAAAGTAATAATATAATTTTTATATTTTTCAACATCTCCTAACATTTTATTTTTAATATTATTTGCTTGATCCATATTCATTTTAAGTGAATCATTCATTAAATTTAATCTATGTAAATTATCTTCTTTTTCTCTAATAATACCTTGTAATTTTTGATTATTTTTTTCAGCTTCCATTCTAATTGCTCTTTCTTTTTCAAAATCATTTTGTAAATTATTTAAATTATTTTTTTCTTTATTATTCACATTATTTAAATTATTAAAATCATTTTCTAATTGAACAATACCTTGATTTGCCATATCTAATTGTTTTTGAATAGCATTTAAACTACTTTCTCTATTTGCTAATTTTTCTCTTAAATTTTGATTATCACAACATGCATCATTTAATAATCTTTGATTATTATTTATTTCACAAGCTTTTTGATTTAATAAATTACTTTGATCTCTTTTTTGTAATTCAAGACAATCTAATTGTTTATTTAAATTTTGAATATTTATTTGATTTTCTTGTTGATTATTACATAAAGTTTTTATTTGTTCTTCTCCATTATTTTTTTCTTGACATAATTGATTTATCATATTTTCATTTTGACTTACTTGACATATTAAATTATCATTTTCACATTTTTGAGTTTCAAAATTTTTAAATAAATTATTATTATCTGCAAATAATTTTTGATTCATTGAATTTTTTTCATTTAATTCATTTGTTAAAGAACAATTTTGTGTACGTAAATCATCTAAATTTTTATTTGCTGATTCTGATTTTTGTCTTAATTCATATTCAAGTCTCATTTTTGCTTCATTCATTAATTGAAATTCATTTTGAAGTGATTTAAACTTATTTAATAAATCACAATATGCTTTATCATTTTCATCTAATTGGTATAATTTACTTTTTAAATGACTTATTAACATATCTTTTTCATTTGATGAAGGATTACAATTATTCATTTGATAATTTGATTGACCGTACATTTTTTTTTATATTACAAATTCCTAAAATTTATTATTTCAAGATTTTTAATAAATGATATAATAAATATTCAAAGTTAAAAAAAAATAAAATAAATTTATAAAAAAAAATATAACAATATTATCACTCCCCAAAAAATAAATTAAAAAAAAAAAAATTAAATCAAAAAAAAAAAATAAAAAAAAAAAAACAAGAAAAAAAAAAAAATTATTAAAATATCTGGTGAAAAAAAAATAAAAATTCATATAAAAAAAAAAAATGTCTCGTAGAGTACAAAAAACAACAGTAACAACAACAACAAAAGTGGAAAAATCAGGTTTATCAAATGATGAAGTAGATGAAATTCGTCAAGCATTTGATTTATTTGATACAAACGGAACAGGAAAAATAGATCC
>JAJJKW010000237.1:0-88278 GCA_023805745.1 Isotricha sp. YL-2021b | reverse complement strand
AATCCCCAATCCCCAATCCCCAATCCCCAATCCCCAATCCCCAATCCCCAATTAAGAAAGATAATAAAGATTTAATGAAATAAAAAATGTTAATTATTTTATTTGATTTTTAAATAAAGATAAAAATTAAAAATTAAATTATTTTTTATATTGATAATTAATAAATGATTTATTTATGTTTTAACTCCATTTTCATGAATTAATAATAAATACTCAGATTTTTGAATTTTTTTTGATTCAATTTTAATTAATAGAAAAAAATTTATAAAAACAATTGTTGAGAAATAACTTGGAATAATATTTTTGGTCAATATACCAAATTAAAGGTAAAAAAGAATAGAAAATACAATAATTATATTAAAAAATTATTAATATATTCTGATAATTGATATATTAAATATTTATATTATTTTAAAACTTAAATAATTCATTTTTTGATGGAATAAGTCAACTTCTTTATAATAAATATAAAACAAAAAAATTAGATAGAATTAAAAAAATAAAAAATTAATTACCTAATATTAACATAGTTTTGAATTAGTATATTAGATAAAAATTTTTTTTTAGATAAAAAATAAGTTTATTAAATTATTTAAAATCATAAAAGGTTTTATTAAAAAAGTTAAAATGGTTTTAAATAAAGTAAAAATTTATTAATAATTATATAATGACAATAGTTTTTAATAGAATCAATTAATAAATTTTAAATCATTTTTCTAAAATTTTTTTCAAATCTCATAGATTATTTTTATTTAATAATTTAATTTGTTCTTGGTTTGACTAAAAAATTAATTGTTTTATATATAAAAATTCAAAATTATGTATATTTATTTAGGAAACGCTGTATTTTATACATGGAAATACTATGATTTTTAAGAGAAAAATATCTTAAAATAGTCATTGTAAGACAAAGTAATCCTTTAAGAAAATTAGATATAATTAAGCTTAAGAATATTCCTAAAACCCATTCATCTTGAGTTTCTTTATAAAGACAATCAAATAAGCTTAAATAATACCAAAATAAAGAATTTACAATACAAATACAACAAAAATAAATGATAAATTTAATATTTAAACTTTTCAAGAGTTTAAATACTTTAAAATTATAAACAAAAGCATTTGTTAAAAAATTATTTAATTTATGTTCATAACTAATTAAAAGATAAACTATTTCACATATAACTGAAGTAATTAAAGAAGAAATAAAAGATTTATATAAAATTACACCAAAACCTAATGAATTATGATAGATTTGAGAAATCATTGAAACAGAGAAAAATAAAGCATTAAAAATGAAAAGTAAAGATAAATTGAACATAAAGAAAGAAGAAAGTACAGAATAAAATTGAAATTCTCTTTTATTGAATAATTTAACAATTAATATTTTATCAACAAGAAAACTTTTAAAAATATCACAAAAAGTTCTTTTATCCCTATTAATTGCAATAGAAAAAGCATAATCATTAATATGAACATAATTTTTATTATTAAGATTACTATTTTGATTTCTATAAGTATATAAAGTACCACTTGTTAAACCTCTCTCATGAGTTTCAATAATTTCTTTTGGATTTTGAACTTCTTCAGTAACAGGTTGAACATTATTTTCTGGTACAATTTGAACTAATTGAGAAACTTCTTGTACAAATAAATTATATTCAATAGCTACAAAATAAATAAAACAAACAATTTGAAATCCTAAAATTATAAGAGATAACCATAATCCTGAACTTTTCATTATTAAACTAGATTGCTTAAATAATTTATAACATTTAATTGGATTTATATTTATTTCAGTGAAAACAGAAGAATATAAATTTTTATTTTTTAATTCTTCACAATCATTACTACAATGGGTATATTTATTATAAACATCAACTCTTCTATCTCTTAAAGTAATATCATTTTTTTTATAAGAAAAAGGAATACAAATATCATTATAAAAATCAGATTCAATATCAGATAAATCATAACCTAATTTTAAAGCAGCTTTTACTATTCCAGTATATACTACATTATTACCCTCTTCTTTTTCTTCTTCTTCTTCTTCTTCTTCTGTTTCTGTTTCTGGTTCTGGTTCTGGTGCAGGAGTACAATCTTCAGAATTTAAAATTGTTTTTGTGTCTTGACCGTAATATATATATTCAGGATCTTCACTTGTACTTGTATTTACTCTTACTTCAATAATATTACCATTTTCTTCTGGATGTTCTGTATTTAAAATATCTATACAAGCTTGATTTACTATTGGTAGTATTCTATATTGGTAACCATCTCCTTTTATTTTTAATGATGACAAAGTTTTTAATAAATCATAATTATCTGAAATTATTTCAATAATGTTATTTTTGGTTTGTGTTATTTGACAAGTTTTACTTGTATAATATTCTTCAGCATTATCACAAAATCCTGGTAACATCATAATTTTAACATTTATATTAGATAATACATAATCATTATATTTATAATTAATATCAATATTTGATTCTAAAGAATTAGTTGTTTGTACATAAGTAAATTTAGTAACATCATTAATATTAGTATTTAAAGTAATAACATCATTTCCATTTTTAACATTACCATTTTCAATAGTTTTAAAATAAAAAGCAAAACTATCATCATGTCCTCCAACTAAATCAGAAATAGGAAGCTCAACAGATTGTTCAAAATATTTATAATATATTAAATTTTTATTATCTCCTACTACAGGCATTTTATCTTCAGAACAAATAATGTCTGTACCATAATCAATTTCAGCAGTATCTGTTTCTAACATGGAAAATTTATCTTCTTGACCTTCTTTATAATATATCAAAACATAATCACCTAAATTCGGAGTTGGACCATACTCTTTGAGATATAATATACTACAGAATTCCATAACTGTTTTATTTTGTATTAAATTAGGATTATGATATAAATAATGATGATTTTTTTTAATTCCATCTTCTTCATCTTCTTTAGTATAAACAAAATGTCCTTCAAAATCATATAATTTAGAATATGTAAATTTTCTATTATATCCAACTCCTATCGGATATATAATTGATGATGCCTCTCCAAAATGACAATATATATATTTTACTCCATTCACTGTCTTTTCTTCATATTCTTCATCACATCCTTGTAGTATGAAAAAAGCCTGTAAAGTTAATCCAGAACAATAATAATTAATACTAAATGAATCTCCTGGTCCATTATTTATATATTTCAAATAATATTTATAGTCATCTCCATTTGGAATTTCTTCTCCGTAATTTATTTTATTTCCATAATAATCATATAATTCACCATTTTGAACATTATATACTGCTTTTTGTGCATTTTTTTTTATTGTGAAATTATAATGATTGGATTCATTTATATTAACTCCAAATATGGTACCTACAACAATTTCATGGGAAATATATGGAGGTACTATTGTTTGACTATAAATATTATTTGGAGGAATATGAAAAACTGTTTGAGCATCTCCCATATAATTATATTGTTCACCATTATATGTAACAGTTTGGAGATTGTTAAAGTTACTAGAATCATAGAAACATTTTTGACTTGAATTAAAAAGATAATTAATATTTTCTTCATCATTACAATTGAGCTGAAAATTTACTCCTTTCTCTGTGGCACTTCCAAACCATAATTGTATTTTCCCTCCACTATTGTAATCTCTAGGTGCAGTTACTGAACACTCTCCATAACATTTATATGTTAATTCACAAGTATAATTTCCAAAGGATAATATTGTTGGGAATAATAAAATTAATACAATTCTAATTTCATTCATTTTTATTTCTTTATTATTTTATAGAGAATTGTTTTTTTTGAGAAATGTATGTATATAGAAAAATTAAATAAATTAATTATGGATTTTTTCAATTTACTCAGAATAATATTTGATGAAGAATATTTTTATATGTAAATTTAATGAGAGAATATTTAAAAAATTTGAAAGAATTGTTTAAATTATTAAATATTTTGAAAGAACAAAATTATATTAAATTAAATTCGTTTTTTAAGAAAAATTCCGCTTGATTATTATTTTATTATTAATTTTTTTTTTTTTGTAACAACTATAATTAAAATGCAATTCATTATCTTATATTTTTAATTAATAAAAAAGCAATTCCATTTCTTTTTTTATTTTGTAAAGATTAGAATTTAATAATTAATTTATGTATTATTTCAGATTGAATTAAAGTAATAAACAAAAAATCAAATAAATACTTAAAAAATTAATATTCTTATTAAGATGGTAGAAATATATGATTTTTCTTTCTTATTCAATTATTTTTTTAATGATTATTAATTTAAAATAATTTAATTTTTATGAAATATATATAGTTATATTATTTTTTTATATTTTTTACATAATCATAAAATATATTTTTAAAAAGAATGTTTTTCGAAAATGATAAATAAAAATAGTTATAAAATCAAATAATATAAAAATAAAAATAAATAATAATTTTTTGAGCTAATATCACTAAGAGATTAATTAAATTTAATTCTGAGTTTATATTATAAAATTATCTTTACATAAAAAATTGTTCAAAAATATTTAGTTTTCTAAAAGAAATTTTGTTTTGAAAGAAAAATTTTGAAGATTAAGAAAAAAACTATAGAAAAAAAGATTACTAAGTAACATCAAAAAGTTATTAAATTTCTTTTTTATTTGTTTTTTATTTTTGAGTGAAAGAAAATTAATAAAACACTATAAAAGGTGCATTTCATCCTCTATATATTTAAATAATTAATAATAAATAAATAGAAGAAGAAGGTCATGATAGAATTCTTTTTTTGAGAATTTCCTAAATGATTATATTGATAAAAGCAAAATATGATGATTTAAAGAAAAGAACATTTAATTAGAAAAATTATTGATAAAATAATATAGAATTAAAGATTTTTATTATAATCATTTTTATTTTTCAATAGATTTTCAAGATGAAGAATATACAATAAAAAATTGTTTAAACCAAAATCTTGATGAAAAACATGAAAAATTTTGATTAAGTATATAATTTTCAAATACTAACAAAAAATATATCATAAATAAATTAATTTTTATAATAAATAAATGACTTGGAAAAAAATAATATATAAAATAAATGAAAAATGATTTATTTTTTTATTTAAAGATTAAATTTGAAATTAATATAAATAATTTAACATTTTAAAATTATTGAAAAAAAAATCAATTTTTAAGTAAAAAATATTTAATAAAGTTTACTTTTAACAAAAATAATAATATTCAAAATATAATTTCTATTGTATATATATTTCATAATAAAATGAAATTTTTATTTTTTAAATTCAATTTTTATTTTTTCTTTAGGAGTCCTATAGTATAACTGTTGTTGTTTTTTATTAGATAAATTTAAATTAATATTAATAACTTTTTTTTCTTCTTTATCATTATCTTTATCATTTATATTCTTTTTAGAATCATTATTTCTTTTCAAAGTTTTATTATTAATCATTTCTCTCAAAGTTTCTTCTAATATATCCTCTTTTTCATTTGTAATAATTGTATTACTACTTGAGATTGATGAATCTTTTTCATTTTCATTTAAATTATATTTTTCTAAATTACCTAAATTAAAATGAGTTTTTTGTCTTTTATGATTTCCTTTTAAATTTGGATTATCTTTATTTAATATATTAAATGGATTATTCTCTTCTTCTTTAGATTCATTTTTAATTATATCTTGGTTTGAAATTTCCTTTGAAAATTTTTCCTTATTAAATTGAATATCCTTTTGCATTTTTAAAAGTGTTGATATTTTTATATCTGATGTATTATATATTGCTTTTCTTAAATATATATTTTCCTGAAAAATTTCATTTATAATTTTTGATTCTTTATTTCTTTTTTCAAATTCTTTTTCCTCATATTTTTGAATATAAAAAATCAATTTAAGATGATTTAATTTTAATTCTTTATTTTCTTTAATTAAAAAATCGTTTTCATTCTTTAATTTATTTATAATTTTTATTTTATCTTCATTTATTTTTCTTATTTTTTCTTGGAATATTTTTTGAATATAACTAATATAATATGATAAAATTTTAATAGTTTGTTTATCTTCTGGAAATTGAATATCAATATCATCATCATCATTTGAAAATTCTAAATCAACATAATCATCTTTTGAACTATTTTTATATTTACTATTATTTGTTAAATTTAATTTTTGTCTATATTTTCTTAAAGAATAATCAGTTTTTAGTTCTCCATTTAAATTTGAACCATTTAAATGATATCTTCCTTTTATATTATCTCTATTTGGAATAAACTCTGTATTTTTTTTATAATGATGAACTTTTCTTATTTCTTTAGTTGATCTATTTGAGAATTGGAGTGTATTTTTATTAGAATTTTTATTTATATTTTGATGACTTAAATCGAAATTTATATTTAAATATTTGTCATTAAATGTGTTTAAATAATTATTGTTATTGTTTGATGATGATATATTTCTTTTTTTCTTTTTTTCATTTGATAATCTTATATTATTTTTTTTATTTTTTGAAGGGTATATTAGAGCTCTAAAATTTGTTTCTTTCATTTTATTTATAATTAATCATAAAAATTTATTTTTTTAAAATTTGTTGTTAATATAGACAAATATAAAATTTCTATTAATTTTTTTAAATGGAAATTGAAATTGATCCTAATAGAATTATTTTTGTAACAAAAACAGGTAAAAAAATTCATTTAAGAAGAGATTGCTTGACAATTAAACAGTCAAAAGTTCAAAAATTAAAATATAATGAAATTAATAAAGATAAATATTATTCTATTTGTCAAAAATGTGAAATAAAAGAAAAATTATTTAAAACTCAAGGTCACTTTTTTCCAAAACAATTCAAAAATAATTTGCTTAGTATAAGTACTATTCATCCAATAAATAATATTTCATCAAGTGAATATGAAGCAATACCTGATGATTTTTCTTTAAATAATCAAAATATTAATAATATTAATATTCTTAAAAATAATTTAAATAAGAATGAATCAAAAAATAATAATTTATATAAAGATAATTCTAACAGTAGTGATTCTAATCATATCTCTAATAATAATAATAATAATAATGATTTTGATTCTATTTCTAAAAAAGATCCTAGTTTTAATAAATCAAAATCAAATAAAAATGCTCATTTACATATTGATGATAATTCAATTGAAAATATTTATGTTGATAATGAAGAAGAAGGATCTACTGTAATAAATACTAATAAAAAAAATGAAATAAAACAAATAAGATTAAATTTTGATCAAGATAAATCAATAATAAATTTTAATAAGGAAATTAAACCTCAATATAATTTTATTGATAATTTTATTTTTTATTTTGAAATTAAAGTTATAGTCAAAAAAAATAAATCTAATGTTAGAACTGGATTTTATATAATATATACTGATGATGAAGAAGTTGATTCATTTGATACTTTAAAAATGATAAATAATAGTTTCATTCAAAACAATGCAAAAATAAAGTATTTAATTAATTTAAAAGAAGGATTTTATATTTTTGAAATTCAAGAAGATTCTAAAAAACCAAAGAAAAAGCAAAAATTTTTTCAAAAAATTTATTTATTAAATATACTTCAAATCAAACCATATTTAAAAAATAATAATGAAAATGAGTGTGAATATATATTTAATGATGAAGATAATTAATTTTTAAATATTGATATATAATCTCTTAATTAAATAAATTATATATTATTTTTTATTAAATATAAAACATAGATTAAAAACAATTATTTATTTATTTAATTTTTTTTAATAAATATTTATTTATTCATCATCAAGATGATCTCCATTTCTTTCTCTTTTTCCAATTTGTTTATTATTTTTATTATTATTTCCTTTATTTTTAGGTTTTTTAAATCCATCATAATAATCATCATCATCATTATTATTATTATTATTATTATTTTTATTTGTAGAAATAATATCTTCACCATCATCAATTTTTAAAGCAGCTAAATCAATAGCAAGATCAGAGTCATTTAAATCTTTTTCTTCAATTCCTAAATTACTAATTCCTTTTTCTAATTCTCTAATAGCTTTTTCATCTCTATATAAATCAATTTCTTCTCTTAATTCTTTATTTTTTCCTATTTCTTCCATAAAATCTTCTTCATCTTTTTTTCTTTGATTTTTCCTATTTTTATCTTTTTTATTTCCTTCATCAACTTCCATATTTAAATGTTTTAATTTGAATATTCTTCTATAATTTTTATATTTTTTTTTAACTAAAATAATATCTGGAATTTTTTCACTTTTTTTTTTTAAATTTAATTCTAAATCTTCACTTAAATTTATTTCTCTTAAATCATATCCTAAATAAATATCACCAGGATGCATTTTTCTTCCTAAAAATGTTCTAATTTCAACAATATCATTATCATTTTTTGATAAATTTTTAACACATTTAACATTAACAATTTTAAATTTTTTTTCATTAATTTTATTTTGATGAAGATTATCATATCTTGAATAATTTTTAATATTATTTTTCCCTTTATAACTATTATTTATTTCAATATCCATATCATTTTTTTTAGAATTTTCATTAGCTAATTTTTTATAATCAATTTCTTCTTCACAAGATAAAATTAAAAATTCACTCATACAATTTCGATTAACATAAGATTTTAATTCATATCTCCAATAAGTATTAGAATCTAATTCTTTCATTTCAAAAGAAATTGGATCAATAAAATGTAATGAATTAGCTTGTTTAAAACATAATAAAATAGGACCAATTCCTCCTAATTTTTTATATTGTTCTTCATTTAATATTATTAAATCATCTTGACAAACAGGAGCAATTTCAATTAAAATAGTATCTTTATATTCTGCAATATTACTTTTTTCATCAACAGAAATTAATTGTCTTGATTGTTTTGTTTTACAAGGTAAACAACTTTGAATAAAAGAAGAAAAAGAATTTCCTTGAGATTTATTAGAAAAATAAAAATCAACTCCTTCACTTTGTTCTTTAATTGAAATTGCTTTTGTATAAGTTTTATGTTTTAAAATTAATTGTTCAAGATATAAAAAAGTTCTTTTATGATTTACTTTTTGTCTAATTTGAACAGAACTTTTCCAAATATGTGGAGTAAAAGTTTTTGCACAATCTTCACATTGAATCCATTCTTCTTTAAATTCAACAATAAATGAAGTTGTTGCTGAAACTTTATCAATTTCTTTTTGAATTGTAATTTTAATTTTAATTATTTTTGAATGAGGTTCTGTCCAAATAAAAGAAGAATCTATAATTTTAATTTTATTTAATCCTTTTATTTTAGATAAACATAAATTCATCATATCTTGAGATTCTTTTTCACATTTTATCCAAGGAGGTTTTAAATATCTATTACAATTTTTACAAAAATGTATTATTCCGGTTTTTGTTATTCCACTTGATATATCTATATTTTTTTTTTCACATGTTGAACATATTCCTCTTGAATTTGCTTCCATTGATATTCCACATATACAACATACTATTTTTGAATATGTTTGCATTGATGAATTATTTATTGTTATATTTTTTTTTTCATCTTTTTCTTGTTCCATGGGATTATCTTCTATGAATTTTGAAAAATTTGGGGTTATTAATATATTTGAATTTTGAGATATTTCTTGCTCCATGAAAACAATATGATAAAAAATTATATTGAAAAATAAAATATTTTTATTTTTTTTTTTTAATGTTAAATAATAAATGATAAATTATTATTTTTTTAAATAATTTTTTGTTTTTTTAGAAATTTTTTTTTATTGAGGAAGGTTTATCATTTAGAAAAGATTTTTTAAATTTTGACATTTTTTATATCAAAGGATTAAGGATTTTTATTCTTTAAAATATTTAATTATTTTCTTTTACTTATTTATGATTCACTATTCAAATTTTTAAATTAATTTCAGAATTTTATATATAATAAGATTATTGAACGAATGTTAATATTTTTATATCATATTTAAATATGAGAGAATATATATTCTTTAATTCTTTAAATATCTTAAATTTCATAATAATTAAAAATTAAATAATGTATAAAATATATATTATTAATTATCAAAAAAATTAAATAGTCCTTTTTCTTTCGCATTTTTAATTTTTTCTAAATCAAATCCATTAATATAATTATCAAAAGAAATTTCTTCATTTAAAAATTCTTCATCAAAATTTTGAAGAATATCAAGTTTTTCAGAAACAATAGGTATTAACGGACTTTCTTTAAGACAAAATCTAAAATCTTCCCATTTAACGCCATCAAAATACTGATGTAATTTAATTCCACAATCTCCGAGTCTATTCTTAGGATCAAATTCCAATAATTCTAAAATAAATTCTTTAGTAGAATTATCAATTTTAATATCATTATTGAAATTAATACAACTATTAATAATTTTATTGAAAATTCTATCAATATAAACATCATTAAAAGGAGAATAACCATAATATAATTCATATAATAAAACTCCAAGCATATACCAATCAACTGAATAATTATGTCCTTTTCCTAAAATAATTTCAGGTGCCATATATTCTGGAGTTCCAATAAATGAAGTTGCTAAATCTCCTTCGAATAATAATATTTTACTTTTTGAAAAATCTACTAATTTTATATGACCTGTATCATCTATTAATATATTTTCTTTTTTTAAATTTCTATATATTACCTTATTTTCATGTAATTTTATTAATGCTACTACTAATTCACATATTATAAATTTTATTTGATTTTCATTTAATTTTCCTCCTTTTCTTTCTATATATGTTAATAAATCTCCTCCTTTATAAAAAGGATATGCTAAAAATATTTTGTCAATTGTTTGAAAACTAAATAAAATTTTTGTTATCATATTATTAGAAGATAAAATATTTATTGAAGTTAATATTTTTTTTTCGGTAATTAAATTATCTATTGCTTCATTTTCAATTAATGATATTTTATCAGTAGCTTTAATTGCACAAAAATAATTTTCATTTTTTCTCTTTCCAAGATAAGTTATTGAATATTTTCCTTTACCTATAATTTTTAAAAATTCAAAATCTTGAAAACTACAAGGTGGTAATTCATAATATTCATCAGTAATAAAAAAATTATCTGTTATTTCAATATTTTTAGTTGTTTCTCTTGGTAAATATGAATCATAAACATTTTGTTCAATATTATTATCATTATCAAATTCATTAAATATATCATCTTCTGTTAAATAATTTTTTCTCAAATATTCTTTTATATCAATTAATTTTGAATCATCCATTCTTGAAAAATTTGGATTTTTTTCTTTTTCTTTTTTTGATGTTACTTTATTTTTTAAATTATCTTCTAAATCTGCAAATAATAAATTTTTACCCATTAAATGCTCATATATTTTTTCTAATATATAAATTATAATTAATTTATTTTCTGAATTATATAAATAATCATATTCTTCATTTCCATGAAGAACAAATTCATTTGTCTTTTTTGAAGTAGTAATTCCTTTTAATTTTGATATTTCAATTCTTCTTTTTAATTTTTTTGCTTTTAAATTATATATTGCATAATTTGTTATTAAAATATATCTTTCTTGATTTAATCCATAACTATTTTTTTTATATATTTTATCTGAAAATAAAAGCTGTTCTTTTCCAATTATTTTTTTTATATCAGGATCATTTTTAAAATTTAAAAAATCATTTGATGAATCAAATTTAATTTCTTCTTCATCTGACATTTTATTATTTAAAAATAATACTTTATTTAATTCCTATTAATTAAAAAATTTATCATTCCTAAAATGTCAACTAGGATTATAGTTAAAAATTTACCAAAAAATATAACAGAAAAGCAATTAAAAAAACATTTTAGTGAAAAAGGAGAAATTACAGATATTAAAATAATGAAAAAAGAAAATGGTCAAAGTAGAAATTTTTGTTTTATTGGATTTAAAGATGAAAAATCTGCAAAAGATGCAGTAAAATATTTTAATCAAACATATTTAACAACTCAAAAAATTATTGTTGAAATTGCAAAATTACAAGGTGATCCATCTTTAAAGAAAAAAGGAATTAAAGGGAAAAAAAATATTAAAAATAATGATAATAATGATGAAGAAGATAAACAAATTGAAACTAAAGATTCAAAAATTAAAAAAATATTAGAATTAGCAAATAAAACTAAAAATTCTTCAAAATTTGATGAAGCTGCAAAAAAACAAATTCATGATAATATTGAATATAATAATGATAAAAATGAAAAAATGGATATTGAAAAAAATAATAAAGAATCAGATAATAAAAAAGAAAAAAATAAAGAAAATAATAAAAAAATTGATATATCAAAAGAAATAGAAGAAAATGAAAAAAAATTGGATCCAAAAAGATTATATTTAAGAAATCTTCCATTTAAAATAACAGAAGATGATATTAAAAAAGAATTTGAAAAATATGGAACAATAAGTGAAATTCATATTCCAATAAATCATAAAACAAATGAATCTTTTGGTTATGCATATATATCATATGAAACAACAGAATCTTCAATAATGGCTTTATCAAAAATGGATGAAGAATATTTTATGGGAAGAAAACTTCATATATCAATTGCTGAAGAAAAAAATTCTAAATTAAATAATAATAATAATAATAATATCAATAATAATAATAATAACAATAGAGAAAAAAACAAAAATAAAAATAATGAAAAAAAAGAATATATGAAAGAATCCTCATATAAAAAATTAAAAATGAAAAAATTAAAAGAAAATTATAATGATGAAACAAATTGGAATTATTTATTTTTAAATCAAAATGCAGTTATTGAAACAATATCAAAAAGATTAAAAATTCCAAAAGATGAATTATTAAATAAAGAAAATTCAGATATTGCAGTTCAAATTTCAGCAATGGAAACAACAATAATAAATGAAACAAAAGAATGGTTAAAAGAACAAGGAATAAATTTAGATATATTAAAAGGGAAAAGAAGTGAATGTATAAGAAGTAAAAATATAATATTTGTTAAAAATATATCATATAATACAGATTATGATAAATTAAAGAATATATTTGAAAGATATGGAAGTTTAACTAGATTTTTATTAAGTCCAAGTAATACTTTAGCAATTTGTGAATATGTTAATTCAAAACATGCTCAAAATTGTATTAAACATTTATCTTATTATGAAATTGATAATCAACCAATTTATTTAGAATTTGCTCCTGAAGGAATTTTAACTAAAAATATTAAAGAAAATAATAATAATAATGAAAAAAAAGAAGAAGATGATAAAAATATAAATTTAGTTGAAAATCAAGGAAAAATATTATTTGTTAAAAATTTAGATTTTTCAACAAATGAAAAACAATTAAAACATTTTTTTGAAAGTAAAGATTATCATGTTAAAAAAGTAGAAATAGCAAGGCATAAAAAAGAAGGAAAAGAAGTTTCAAGTGGATTTGGTTTTGTAGAATTTAAAGATGAAGAAACAATGTTAAAAGCTTTAAAAAATTTACAAGGAAGATTATTAGGAGGTCATTCATTAAAATTAAATATAAGTAAAACATCAAAAAATAATAATAATAATTTAATAGGTAAAAAAAGGAAAAAAGAAACAGAATTAAATGATTATGAATATGAAAATGAAAATATAAGTAATACAAAATTATTAATAAAAAACTTACCATTTGAATCAAATAAGGAAGAATTAAGAAAATTATTTAAAGTTTATGGTCAAGTCAAAAGAGTAAGATTACCAACAAAAATTGATGGTAGTATAAGAGGATTTGGATTTGTAGAATTTTTATCTCATGAAGAAGCACAAAAAGCTTTTAAAGAATTACAAAATTCACATTTTTATGGAAGAAAAATTGTTATTGAATGGGCTCAACAAGAAAAAACCATTGAACAATTAAGAGAAGATACTAAGAAAAAAGTTAATATTATTAATATTCAAACTCATAGAACTCAAGGAAAAGGAAAAATTTATCTGAAATAAATTTTTTTTATATATTTATTTTAAATAAATTTATTTTAATTTTATATAATTTTTTCATTCTTTTGATATTGAGTTTTCTTCTTTTGATATTAATATTTCCTCTTTTTCTTTTAATATTTTTAAAATATTTTCATAAGATTCATTTGTGAATTTTGAAGAATTAATCTTTTTACATATAAATAAATAATTTTTTTTTAATTCAGGTATATTTAATCTATCTATTTCAAATTGATTTTCTAAAATAAATTGATTAACTTCAAAATTAAGAAAATCTAAATTTGTGAAATTTACTTCTCTATTTTTCATATCAGAATGAGAAACAAGGAAAAAATTACCATTATCTTTTAAAACTCTTTGAACTTCCTTAAAATATTTTGCACAATTTGTAAAAGGAAATTCTGTACAATATAAACAATCTAATAAAGCTTTATCAATAATTAAATCAAAAGAATCATTTTCATAATTTAATGATAATGCATCCATTATTTTATATTCTATTTCTTTTAATTCTTTATTTTTTTCAATCATATAAGAAATGCATTTTTCAGAAAAATCTATATTACATATTTTTTTTATATTTAATTGAGTATATATTTTTTCACTTAATTCAGAAGTTCCACATCCAATTACTAATATTTTTATATTTGAACTGTCCTGATAATTTTTAATAATATTTTCTAAATAGGATTGTAATGATTCATAATCTTCTAACCAATCAAATGAATAATGCATATTTTGATATCTTAAATTCCAATAATTTTGACTCCCATAAGAATAATTTTCATTTTCCATTTTTTTAATTTTTAAAAAATAAATATTTAAAAATTATTCATTTAAATTAATTGAATATTTTTCCTTAACAATAGAATTATTATTAGGAATAAATTTTGATTATTTTATTTTTAAAACATAAGTGAATTAAAACAATAAAATCATTCATTCTTTCTTTTTCAACTCATAAATCTTCTATAAATTTTTTTTATTTATATTTTATAATTTATAAATGTAATATTGACATTTTTTAATGATAAAATTGGGTTATGGCATTTTGTTTTATATTTTATTATAAATTAATTATTTAATTCAATAAATAGATAAATTTTTTCAAATATAAATGCACTTATAATTAAATCAATTTAATTATTATTTTCCATATTAAAAAATAAATAAAAATATAAATTTAAATTTTAAATTTGTATTTTTCAAAAACTAAATTTCAATTTTTTTTAATTCAAAAAATTTGAAATTTAAATAAAAAAAAAGAAAAACAAAAAAAGGAACTATAAATATGAAAAGGCTCATGACATTAAAGTTAAAATTAAAAATATCGATTAATAAGATTAAAATTTTTATTTATCAATAAAATATGAAACTTTCTTTTTTTCTATATAAGTAAAAAATTTATAAAATATTTTTAAATTTATCTATGGAAAAAAAATATACTGAAAAAGATTTACTAGAATTGGTTCTTGGGGAAGATAAAGTTTTTTTATCAGAAATGACACTAGAAAATGTATTGTTATTCAAATCTGAAATGTTAAGAAGTGAAAATAATCTGAAATTAAGTTTTAAAATTTTTATATGTGAATTAATTCAATTATTAGTAAAAGAAAATAATTTTTGTGTTGGAAAATTCATCAATGAAATAAAAGAAGAATTGATAGAATTATTTTATAAATTATATAGAGAAGGATATAGTTTTTATAATGAATTTTATGATAGACTTGGAAAAATAAATAAATATGGAGATTTATTCAAAACCTTTAAAAAGCTTCAATATTCTAATGAAAAGAAAAGAGATGTTGATTGCTTTCTTTTATTTTTAAATAATAGTAAATATTCAAATAAAGAAAATATAGAAATATTAAACAAAATTTTAAATAAATATATAGGGAAAAACATTTATGGGAATGCTAATATGGAAGTTGTTATGAACTCCATAATTAATTTTAATAAAAACAATTCTTCATGTTTAGATTTACCAGAAAAGGAATATGCAGAAAAACTTTATTACAATATAAAAGAAACATTAGATTCATTAAGTTTAGAAGAAGAGAATAAAAATTTAATTCAAAAAAAAGAATCTGAAGAAAAACCAAAAAAGAAGAAAAAAAATAAAAAAAAAAAGAAAAAAAAAA
This sequence comes from Isotricha sp. YL-2021b, assembly GCA_023805745.1. Taxonomy (NCBI): domain Eukaryota; phylum Ciliophora; class Litostomatea; order Vestibuliferida; family Isotrichidae; genus Isotricha; species Isotricha sp. YL-2021b. The sequence goes on along the minus strand of JAJJKW010000237.1, from coordinate 72,123 downwards.
ATTTAAATGAACAAAATGAATCTGAAAATTCAAATATTTCAAAAGAAAAAAAAGAAGAAAAGAAAATAGAAGAAGATAATTCTTCGAAAATTTTAAAAAATCTAAGTTTTGAAAAAAATAAAAATATTGAATCCACTTCAGAAACAGATTCAAATAAATCAATAAATATTATTGAAAATAAAGAAAATATGGAAATAAAAAAAGATGAACATGAAGGAAGAGAATTAATGATTCTTATTAAAAATTTAATAGCAGAAAATGAGAAAAAATTAAAAAAACATTTTAATGAACAAATAGATTCTTTTAAAAAAACACTTGATTCTTTAAACAAAACAATTGTTTCTCAACAAAATGAAATTGATTCTCAGAAAAAAACAATTGATTCTTTAAACAAAACAATTGTTTCTCAACAAAATGAAATTGATTCCTTAAAAAAAACAATTGTTTCTCAACAAAATGAAATTGATTCCTTAAAAGAAAAAATTACTTCTCAATAAAGAGAATTGAATTATCAATTGAATTGAAATAGATTTATTTAATTTGGAATTTTTTTTTAAATTTTAAACTTTAATTTTTTTAAATTTAATAGATTTTGATTTTTAATTTTATTTATAAAATTGTGATTATCAGAAAAATGATTTTAATCAAGTATTATTAAAAATATTAATACAAAAAAGAGATATATGGTCTCAGTTTATTTTAAAAAAATTAAAATTTCCTTAAACTCAATTTATTTTATAAGAAAAATGAATAATTAAATAATTAAGTGTGAAATATTTTTATTTCTTATAAATTTTTATATAATATATACTAAAAAATAATGAACTTCTGAATTAATATAATTAAATTTAGATAATGATTCTTCCTTCATATAGATTTTTAGAATTTTCTTTATGTTACTTTATTTATTAAAAATATATTTAAAAAATTAAATAATCATTCCTAATAATTTATGGAGGAAATAAATAATAATATCATAATAAAACTTGAAAATCAATTTTATTATTCAGGTGATATAATAAAAGGAAATGTATATGCAAAAATAGAATATAATATAAAAGCTCCAGGATTAGAATTAATGATAAAAGGAAAAGAAATATTAAAAGCAAATCCAGAAATAGGAAATAATGAAGAAGAAGAAGAAGATGAAAATAATGAAGAAATTATATCAAATAAACCTAAAAAAAATGAATTAGAAAATTTAGAAAATCCATATAAATATTATGATAATATAGAAATTATAAAATATAAAGTTTTTCTAACAAATAAACAGCAATTATTAAAAGGTAATTATACCTTTCCTTTTACAATAAAATTACCTAATTCACTTCCAGGAACTTGTTTAATTTATGATAAAAATATTTTAGGAGAAGTATATTATTATATTAAAATAAAAGGAGAAGATACAAATGGAATAAAAATAAAACAATATATTCCTTTAATAATTAGACAAAATAGAAGTAATTTTCAATATAAAATATCAAATTCTATAAAAAAAACTTTTCCACAATTTTGTTGTTGTAAAAAAGGAAATGCAACATTAAATTGTGAAATAACAAATGACTATTTTTTTATTGGTGAAAATGTTAAAATTAATATAAATATAGATAATAAACAAGGAAAATTAGAAGGTGGGCCAATAACATTATCTTTATATAAAAAAATAACTTTACATCCAAAACAAAAAGATATTTTAGAAATACCAAAAATGATAGGAAAAGAAATTGAAGAAAGTAAAATAGATTGTAATAGTGAATATTCATGTTCAATAGAAATTGAAAATGAACCAATATATCCAGAATCAAATAATACATTTCTAAATTGTAAATCTTATAAAATTATTAAAGATGTTAATAAATTAATGAATTTGTCTTCAAGTTGTTTAGGTAATTCTTTTTCATGTGAATATGAAATTTTTACTAATATTAATTTTACTGGTTGGGTTTCAGATGAATTTGGTATTTTTATTTCAACTATTTTATATCCAAATGAAAATATTTTAGATAATATTGAAAATAAACAAAATGAAGATTTTATTATAAATGATTGGAATGGAAAACAAATGGAAAATATAACAATTCAATTAGATAATAATATATCAGATAATAATTTGATTAATACAAATAAAGAAATAATAAATGATTATAGTTTAAATTATAATGATAAATCTTCAAGAGAATTAAAGAATAATTATCAAGGACAAGAAATTGAATTAACTGATTTAAATAAAGAAAATAAAAAACAAAATGAAATTCAAAATGAAATTCAAAATGAAATACAAAATGAAATACAAAATGAAATTTTAAATGAAAATGAAAAAAGCAATAATGTAGAAAAAAATAAAGAAAAAAAAAAAGAAAAAATAATTAAAAATCAATTCGAACAAAAAGAACAAACCACAATTTCCGAAGAAAAAAGTGAAAAAAATGTATCTTTTAAAAAAGATTTTAATAAAAATTTTATTGATGATGATATGGATGATTTAGAAGATGATATTTAAATATTTTTATTTAATATATTAATAATAAAAAATTTTCAATTAAAAATATTTAATCATTCAATTAATTTGTTAATATGTTATAATTAATGAATATAAGATTTTTTGATTAGAAAAAATTTCAAATTTCATGTAGATAAATCTCATATATTCTCAATATAATTTGGATATATAATATAAATTATGTACTTTTGAAATATATTACTCAAATATTATAAGAAATGATTACGTAACTAAAAATTCTATTGTATTTTAAAAAAAAAAAACAAATTTAATGACATCAAATTAGAAAATAAAATTCCAATAAATAATTAAAATCAAGAATATTTTGTTTTCAATATTTTTCATTTTTACAAAAGTTATTTTAATTTTTTTGTTTTAAACAGTAAAAATATTAATAAAATTTTTTTTAAATTAATATTTTAAAAATATTGAATTATTTAAATTCATTTCATAAAAAAATTTGAAAAAAAAAATAAGAAATGTTCGTAATTAATTATATAATATATTATTAGGATTTTCTCCCTTTAGTTCCAAAATTTCCACAAGTGATAATAACATTAGAACCAATAAAAGGGAGATTAAAATTAATAGAGCAATCAACTCAAGAAGAAATTCTTATTTTTTCTAATAAAGAAAATATAAAAGTAAACATTGAGATAAAACCATCAGAAATTTCTCATTTTGAGCATTTAGGAATGAAATTACAATTAATTGGAGAAATGAAAAATAATGATAATAATAAAATAACAACATTTTTAAATGAAACTCAAACACTTCTTCAAGAAGGAAAAATAATAAAATCAAAAAAAATACGTCATATTTTTTATAATATAAAAGCACCAATTGAAACTTATTATGGAACTCATTTTTGTATAAGATATTATATTCAAGTAAAACTAATAAGAAAATTATTTAACACTGAGAAATTTTATGTTAAAAATTTTATTGTAGAAAATTTAACAAAAAAACCTATAATGAATGGAAATTGTAGACTTGAAATAGGAGTAACAAATAAATTACATATGGAATATGAATTATTTCAAAATAAATTTGATTTAAATGATGTTATAGTTGGTAAATTATATTTTTTAGAAGTTACAACTCCAGTTAAATCTATTGAAATTCAATTAATTAAAAGAGAACAAATATTAAATGATTTAAATAAAACATTTGAAAATATTATTATTGGAAAAATGCAAGTTTGTGATGGTCAACCTTTTGATGATGATATTATTCCTTTTAGATTTTTTTTAAGTGGAAGAAATGTTCATCCAACAGAAAAAAATAATGATTCATTTTCTTTAAAATTTTACATAAAAATAGTAGTTATATTAGAAAATGATAAAATGTTATATAAAAATCAAGAAATTTATCTTTGGAGGAAAGAATTTAGTTAATTTTATTATAAATTATTAATATTAAATTATAATTTATATTTGAAAAAATAAAAAATTAATTAATTTGAAATAAGTTTTATATTGATTAAAAAATGCTTACTTGGTCTGGAAAATCAGAAGTTCATATTGATGATGAAAAAGATTCGAATATAATTCATAAATTAGAAAATCCATTATTTGATCATCAAAATCCAAAAAAAGTATATTTTAGAGAAAATTGTATAATATGTTTAACAGAAAATGGAATGGTATATAAACATGGTAATTTTAATTTCGAAAAAAAAAATAAAGAAAAAAATAAAGAATGGGAGAAAATTTCATTAAAAACAAAAGAAATAGTTAAAATAAAATTTGGAAGTTATCATATCTTAATGTTAAATAAAGATGGACAAATATTTTCTATAGGAGATAATTATTATGGCCAATTAGGAATAGGAGATATGATGGTTGCAATGATTTCAAAGCCTGTAGAAATTAAATATAGAAATTCAAGTTTAATTTGTAAAAAAATTCATGCATATAAAAATAATTCTTTTGCTATTGATAGATATGATAGATTATTTATTTGGGGAAAAAAAGATTATTTAATGGGAATTTATAAAATGAATTTATTTAGTCCAATTATTTTTATTCCTTATTATAAAGTTGATGATATTAAACATTCTGAAGGAAGAATGATTATTCATGTTTATAAAGTTAATAAAGATAATGAAGATAATATTGAAAGTAAAGATGAAAATGAAGAAATTGATGAATTTAGTATTATTTCTGAAGAAAATAATTTAAAAACTTTAAATTTAGATAAAAAAACTATTGTAAATAGTGTGAAATCAAAAAAAACAGAACAAATTGATGAAAATCAATATTTAAGATTATCTAAAGAAGAAAGAGAAAAGAAAAAAAAAAGATATAAAGCAATTTCTCAATCAATGGAAACTTTTTCAAAAGGATTAGAAAAAGAAAAAATAATCTTTGATAAATTAAGAAAATATTTATTAAATGATGAAGAATTATTTTTAATAAAAGAAGACAATTTAAATGATATGTGGGATGATTTATGGAATAAATTAGAAAAAATTAGTAATAGAATTTCTTATCGTCAAGGTTTAGAATTATATGGTTCATTATTTACAGTTAATATACATGCTTTTTTTGAAAAATTAAATTTTAAAGGATTTTCTGATTCAACAAAAACTGAAATTAAAAAATGCGAAGATTTTCTTAAAAGATTTCATTTTTATCAAAATTCAAATGAAAAAAATGTTATATCTAATATTTTTAATGTTTTAAATAATACAATGATTTATAAAAGTGCTGAATGCTTTTGTTATCAATTTGCAGCTTTTCAATATTTGTTTAAAAAAATTAATTTTAATGTTCTTCTCAATAATTTAAAAGAAGTTTTTAATCAATCATCGGAAATTCAATCTAAATCTTTTCTAATTGAAAATATTTTCCAAAATATTACTAATATTAACTTATTATTTGAAGATGTATTAAAAAAAATTAAAAGATATATTTCTTTTTCAACTTTAAAATTTACAGATACACAAAAATATATTTTAAAATATTTAGTTGAATCTAATGAAGATATTAGAGATTATTGGTTAATTTTTTGTTATTATAGTAAAGAAGAGTATATTTTAAAAATAAAAAAAGAAAAAATGTATGATATACATAAATTTTTTATTGAAACTTATAATAAATATAATAATCTTTTGAATACAAATAAAAATAAAAATCTTCCTAATGGAAATAAAGAAAATAATGATGAAAAAAAAAAAGATTTACCAGATTATAGCCAAGATATTAAGTTATATGATCAATATATTTTAGAAGTGAAAAAAACATTAAGAAGAATATTAAATGAGAGAAATGAAATTATGAGAAAAGAAATGTTGGTTGAGTTTTTAGTTTCTATAATTCAAATGTTTGAAACTAAAAAGTTATTGTTACTTCTATTATTAAAATCTAATCAAGATTTAAATATTTAATTTTTTTAATTGATAATATTTAATTTTAAAAATTATATGTTAATGTTAAAATAATAATGATAATAAAATTATTTATATTTAAAAATAAAAAAAAGAGATGCATGTTTTAAAAAAAAAAATAATAAATAGACAAACAACTGACTCCAGTTTTTTTAATCAATCAATTTATAATTCTAAAAAAGTAAATGAACAATTAAAATCAACTTCAAATTTTTTTATGAAAAATACTCCATATTTTTTAAAATCTTTTGGAAATTTTCCCGTAAAAAAGGAAAAAATTAGGAATTTATTTTATAAAATAGATTCTAGAAAATATTCAAAAAAAGAAAAATCAAATAAATTATTTTTAAAAAATTATTCAAATGAACTTACACTTAAAGAAAATGATAGAGAAAAATTATCAACATATTATAAATTAACAGATTATTCAGAGAATGAAGAAGAATATAAAAAAACTTTTACTCCAAAAAGACAATCTTTACCAGAATTTAGAGAAAGAGAAAATTTATTTTCAAAATATGATATAATATCAAATAGTTCTTTTTTAAATAGTTCATTACCAAAAATTAGTGAATCTACAATTTCTTGTACTTTTTTTAAAACATATTTTAATAGTTCAGCTAAAGCAAAAAAAACTCTTTTAAGGAATAAACAAATATTATCTAGAATGAATGATATAACAAATTATTTTGCATTGATAAAATATAAAAAAGGAATTGAAGAATATGAAAAACAAAAATATTTCTTAAATAAAATGCCTAAAATTCATATTAAAAATATTGATAAAAGTGGAAAAGAAATAATAGATCCAAGTATATTTGAATTATCAAATAATAGAACTGATGAAAATGGAATAAGTAAAATTTCTATAAATATTTTTAAAAAAGTATCATTTAATGGAATGTTAGCATCAAATACTTTAGAATTGCAAAAAATTTCAAAAAAAATAATTCATGAAGTAAATGCAATAATAACATATATTTCTCCAGCATTTAAACCATATTCTAGAATAGATTTTACTGCAAATATATATAATGATTCTGTAATATTATTTGGAGGATTATCATCAGGTTATTTAAATGATATCTGGGAATTTAATTTTATAAAAAATAAATGGAGAAAAATTAAAATAAAAAAAGATAATGAAATTCCAGTTCCTAGATATAGTCATACTTCAAATTTAATAGGAAATTATATAATAATTTATGGAGGATATACTCCAAAAAAATATGAAAGAGAACCAGAACAATTAATTTTATTTGATATAGAACAAGAAATTTTTATATATCCAAAATTAAAAAAATATCCTGGTTATTTTCAAAGAAAAGGTCATATTAGTATTTCAACAACAAATTCTTTATTAATATATGGAGGAATAAATGTTGAAAATGGAGAATTAACGAATTCAGCATATATATTAGATTTAAATAAATTTAATTTTGAAAAATTAGATTATATAGGATTAAAATTACCATATTTAACAAATCATAGTGGAGTTATGGTAAATAATTTTAATCTTTATACAAATAAACCATATTCAATATATAAAATTCCTGAAGATTTACCAAATATAGAAAAAAATATTATATATGGAATTTATATTTTTGGAGGAATTAATGAAAAAGGAGATTTAAATAATGAATTATTTATTATTTCTATTGGGAATAAACCATGTAAAGTTTTTAAACCTAAAATTGATGGAATTCCTCCTGAACCAAGAATGAATTGTAAAATGAATTTTATTTTAAGTTATGATTTTATTATTATTCATGGAGGAACTGGATATGATTTAGAAATTTTAAATGATATTATGATTTTAAATACTGAGAGTTTTAATTGGATTAAACCTATTTTTGATGTTGGAGAAAAATCTCCTAAACAATTAATTCAAAGAACTGGACATGAAATGTTTTTTAATCAAGGAAAAATTTATATTTTAGGAGGAAGAAATCAAGATAATTATTTAAAAATGGATTTTGAATGTATTCAATTTGAAATCACTAATTTTTAAATAATATTTATTTATTTATTTTACTTTATAAATTTGGGTATTCTACTTTGAACATAGTTTAAAATAATTTTACTCCCTAATAACAATTATTAATACTAATTTTGAGGGAATTATTTTATCAATTTTTGTTTTAAATAAGATTATCTAATTATTAATTTAATTATTTATTAAGATTATTTCCTTTTAACAATTAATGGAAAAAACTTCAATTAATCATTCAAATGAAAATATAAACTTAAAAGATTCAAATATAATAATTCCAAATAAATCTCAAGGAAATTCCTCACAAGAAATAGGAGACAATTTAAAAATAAATTTATGTGGAAAAAAGAAAGTAATTGGAATTGGAGAATCAATTTTTCTTTTTATATCAACAATTGTAATTATATCTATGTCATTTATATTTTGGATAATAACAATGAATATATTTTATCCCTCTTATATATATTACTTTGGAGGAATTTTATATGTTATTACTCTATATTATATGATTTCTTGTTTTTTTATTGAACCAGGAATAATTCCTAGAAATCATCCAGATTTTCAACAAAATAAAGATGAAATATTGTTAAAAAAAGAGGGAATTAATGAAGAAAAAATAAATAATGAAAAAACAATAAATAATGAAGATAATGAAGAAGAAAAAGATAATAATATTATAATAGAAACAAATGAAATTAAAATTGAAAAAGAAAATGAAAATAATAATGATTTATCAAATGAATTACTTCCACATATTTTAACATTTAGAAAATGTAAAACATGTAATATATTTAGACCTCCAAAAGCATCTCATTGTAAAGAATGTGATAATTGTGTATTAAATTTTGATCATCATTGTTATTATGTAAGTAATTGTATTGGATATAGAAATCATAGAAATTTTTATTTATTTTTATTAAACGGAACAATTTTTGGAACTTATGGAGCAATATTTAATTTAATTCATGTAATTTATTCTTTTTTTTTAAATAAATTCCCTATTTGGACTATATTATATGAAGGCAATAAATATTTATTTTATTTTTCTATGATTTTACTTTTAATTGGTATTTTCCATATATCAAATGGATTTTATAATCTTAAAGAAATAATTATTCCAGTTGGATGTGGTATATCAATTATAATTTATCTTTATATAAAATATGTTAAAAATCTCCCAAAATATATTAATTGTTATTCTTTAATTGTTTTAATCAGTGTTTTAATTCTTACAATTTTTACTGGATTTAGTTTTTATGAACAAACTATTCTAATTATGAGAGGAAATACTCTTAAACAATCTTCAAGTATTAGAAATGAATATTTTCTTAATTTAAGTCAAGGTAAAAAAAATTTTTCAGATTATTATTTAAATCCTCCTTCTTTCAGTAAAAAAATAGAAAATTTGAAATATTTCTTATTAATGGATAGAAGTAAAAGTTTAATTAATAAATAAAATGATAATATTCAAGATATAAAAAATTGATTATATTTTCAAATTTGTATTTTTAATAAATAATTATTTTTTTTAAATTAAACCAAATAAATAATTCAATGTTCATTAACATTATTTTTTTCAAAATATATTAAAATAAAATTTTTTATTTTTACAAATTATTATAAATAACCTAATTACTTAAGCATAAAAACAGATATTCAGAGGATGAAAATCATAATATATAAAATAAACTATATTTTTTTACGGATTCATATTAAGCATATGTAGAGAAAATTTAGGATATTGTATCAATAATTTCGAAAATAATTTTTGACCAAAATTTAACTTTTGTAATTGTGGAATTAAAGGAACTAACATTTTAAAAAATTTTTCTTGTATTTCTTCATTTGAACAACTAATTGCTTTTTGAACAACATAATTACCAAAATTATCAAGTAATATTGTATGAAAATTATCTTCAATTAATAATTCATTTATTACTTTATCTTTTATTAAATTATCTTCAAAACATTTTTCAACAACATTAGAACTAAATTTTTGATTAGAATAAAAACATATATTTTTTGCTATTTGATCAATAATATTAATTTTAATATTTTGATCTGGAAATAAAACAACAGATTGAATACAATAATTTCCATATTGATCAGTTATTATTGAAGATAAATTATTTTCAATTGCTTTGATAATTATTTTAATTTTATTTTCTTTCATAGTTTCTAAATATTTTTTAAGGAAAGAACATCCTTTTTTATTAGTTCCAATATCTAAAATTTGATTACAAATAGCTTCATGAATATTTTCAATTAAATTATTATCAATATTTATTAATTTATAAATTATATGTACTGCATTAGAATCATTTACAAAATTAGAAATATATGGTACTATTATTTTTACAAAAGCAGATAATAATTTATCAGTGTTTAAAAAATCTATTAAATATTGCAATACTCTAGTTCCATATAAATCTGTAGCAACAGTTTGAATTACTGGAAAAATTATTGCAATAAATTGCAAAAATTTATTTTCTGGTAAATAATTAAACATTTTTTTAATAAAATAATTACCAAATTGGTCTGTTGATAATTCTTCAACATAACTTAATATATTATTAAAAAAAAGAGAATCCACTAATTCTGGATTATCTTCTATTTTTTTTTCTAAAAAACGACAACCATTTTGTATTTTTGCAATTAAATGAGCTTGTTTTGCAAGTTCATCATTGGATAATGAAGTATAATTATAATTAAATACTTTTTTCATATAATTATTATGGTTATTATTAAATCTTTGCGAATTTAATGATTTAATTACATCATTTGAACTGTAACTTCTATATGGATTTTTATATCCATATTTTATATTATTTTGATTATTATTATTATTAATAAAATTTTGATTATTATATTGATTAAAACAATTTAATTGAGGTTGTTGATTATTTATAAATTGATAATAATTCATTTGTTGTTGATAATATAAATTATTTAACAATTCATTATTATTTGGTATATTCATATTATTATTGTTATAATTATTATTTAAAGCATTGAATATTTTATTTCCATTTTTTGAGAAATTATCAAAATGTAAGTAATCACTACTTTTTTTGGGAATATAAGGTCTTTTTAATTGAAAATTATTATTAATATAATTTTGTCCATTTTCATGATATTGATAATAAAAATTATTATTATTAGGATTATTATTATTAACATTCATATTCTCATATTCTAATGGATTTATATAATTATTATTTTTTTGTGAATTATTATATTCTAAAGTATAATTATTTTTTTCTTCATTTTTTGCATTTTTTTTAAGAATTTCTTGAACAAAGGAAGAAAGTTTTTGAGAATTATCTTCATCTTCATCAGCACTTGAATCATCTTGAAAACCTATTATTTCATTATTTTCTTCTTCAATTTTATTCATATTATCAATAAGATTATTTTCCTCTTTATTCATTTGATTCATAAAATATTTAAAACTATTGTTTGTTTCAATATTATTTTTAACTTTTTCAATTGATTGATCATAATATTGATAAATCGGACTAGTATTTAATTTTCTATAATTATTATTTGGATAAATATTTCCTTTACAAAATAAACTTTTACTTAAATAATTTGGTTTTTTTCCACTTCCTGGAGCAGGAAATTCAAGATATTCAAGTGGAACTAATTGATTTAAATTAATTTCACTTAAATTAAAATTAATATTTTTATATCCTTTTTTTCTATTTTTTAAATTATCACCATCTTTTGAAGAAGGGGATTCCAAAACTTTTTTTGATAAAGACAAATAATTTTTTGGTGTTGATTTACTCTTTTTTTTTATTTTAATTTTATTTCCAGTTTTTTTTTCTTCTTGAGTTGTTAATACTTTTCTATTTCCTCTTATTTGATTAGAAGTAGACTCTTTTTCCATATTTTTGATTATTGTTTTATTCTAAAATATCTTAAACTTAAATTTTTTTAATTTTAATGGTTGAATTAATCATTCATTCAATAACAATAGTATAAAAACTATTTATTACAAATATAGAAAAAAATATATTATTCTATTTATTTCACGTGACTTCATAAAATCAAATTAAAATTCAATTGATTTGAAAATTAATCAATATTAATATTATTTGATAATCTTTAGTAAATTAATGAATTAAATTAAATAATTATGTTTACAGATTAATTTATATTTAAACTTGATTTAATATTTAAATAATTTTTCTTTGAAAATTATTTAATTATAACTTATATTTTATTTAAAAAAAATGAAAAAAATGGAAGAAATATTTAACTGAAGGAAAATATAATTTCTTTTTGAATTATAAATAAATAATTAATCAAATCATTTTTTAAACAAAATGACCTAATTAAAACTTTAAATTTCCTCATAAAATAAAATAAATAATACAAAAAAAAATCACAAAAAATAAAATTAAAAACATTATGATATATAAAAACTCATTTTAACATCCCATTTTATTATTTTCCATAAATTGTTTAATCTCAGACATAGTACTTCTTTTATCAAGCTCAACTTGAGTGGCCATTTTAATAACTTCAATAACATTAGGAATATTAATATTTTTAGGTATAGAAAAAGGAATTTTATTAACTAAAACTTTTTGAATAATAGAAGCTAAATCTTTAAATTTATCAGTCCAAGGGACAAATCCAGAAAATAACCAAGAAACAATACAACCAAAAGCCCAAACATCAACTTTAGGTGTTATTGTAGAAATTATTTGTTCATTTTCTCCAATATCAGTCGGATCTAAACATTCAGGAGATAAATAATTTACAGTTCCTTTTGCTCTTGTTACTGTATAATCTTCTTTTGTTATTACTTTTGCTATTCCAAAATCAATTAAATATATATGACCATCTTTTCCTAACATTAAATTTTCTGGCTTTAAATCTCTATGAATAAATTTATTTTTATGTATATATTCTATACATGATGCTAATTCATATATTATTTTAAATTTTTGCTCATTTGTAAAATCTGAAGGCTTAAATTCATCTAAATTTTTTCCATCTATAAATTCAAAAACTAAAGAAAGAACATTTGGCTCAATTACTATACCATAAAATTTTGGAATATTTGGATGTTCTAAATATGCTATTATAACTAATTCATGGGCAAAACATTTATAATCTACGTTTTGTAATACTTTTATTGCAATTTGTTTATCTTTGAATGTTCCTTTATATACTTTTGCTTGACCTCCTTCTCCTACTTTTTTTTTTAATATTAAATCTCCTAGTTTTATTTTCTCTATATGATTTATTATTACTAATTCTTCCACTGTTTTTCTAAATTCTGGCTTATCCATTTATTTTTTATTTTAATTTTTTTATTAAATAATTATTTAATAATTATTAAATAATTTTATATGAGTTTTATAATTTGATTAATTTATTTTACCATTTTCTAGAAATAATATAATTTCCATTAAACCTTTTTTTATTTTTAGATTAAATTTATTCTCTTTTGATATTTTCATCAAGTATCAAAATTTTGTTCATTAAAATAATTTATTAGGTTTAGATTTGTTTATTTATAAATATTAAAGAATATATTAATAATTATATTATATTACACAGAATAATGAGACAAAAATTGGATAGAAATTTCATTTGCTTCTTCCAATATCCAAGGATGTTTTCCATTGTTACTTATATTACTATTTGTTGAAGAATTAGTTGATGTTTTTTTTGAAGATTCTTTATGAATTGAAGAACATTTTTTATAATGGAAACATTTTGGATTAAAGAGGTTATTTAAAGATTTTATTTTTATTTTTTCTTCTTCTGTTAATATTTTATTAAAGAAATATCTGAAGACTTCATTTCCAAAATCTATATTATTGAATTCATAATGTTCGTTACATAAAAATTTTCTATATTCATATTCATTTTGAAAAAATCTATAAGTTCCAATTAATTTAGCAATAGCACATAAAATCTCTAAATTCCTCTCTGAAATATTATAAGGTTCATAATGAAATCTAATATAATCTTCAATATCAACTTCTTTAATTTTATCATTTATATTATATCCAAAAATAATCAATAAAGCTTTTATTTTATTTGCTGATTTTAGAATATGAATATCAAAAAATAATCTATCATTTCCAGTAATTTCATAAATAATATTAAATAATTCTTCAAGTAAAAGAGTTCTAGGAACATAAAACATAATATATTTAGAAACTTTTAAACACATTTTAATAATATCATAAATTGAAGGTGTCATTAATTCTTTAATAGAATAAACTTCAGAATTTTTATATTCAATTCCTCCCCAAGGAGGAGATAAAAAAATATAATCAGCAAATACTTTTTCATCAGGATAATTATTAATTTTTAAAAAATCATAATGAATAAAACTAATATTATCAATACAATTATAAACCTTACAATTATTTTTACAAATATCCAATTTTTTCTCATCAATATCAATAGCATAAACTTTAGGAGAATATTTTGAAAATTGAATAACATTTCCACCACTTCCACAAAATCCATCAATTACAGAATATCCCTTTGAAATTTTTGCTGTATATTCAGCAATTATTTCAGGTGTTACAGACCACCAACCTATTTTATAAATAATATTTTACATTCTTTATCCATTTTTATTCCTTCATCATATTTTGAATAATAATAATATCTTTGATAATAAAATGATTTATCTTGAGATGATGTTATATTTGAATCAAATTCATTTATATGATTTTTACCCTTTTCTAATAAATCGTCAAAATGATCATCAAATTCTATTAACTTTATTTTTGATATGAATATTTTTGAACTATCTGTTATTATATTTATTGAACCGTTTTTTTCTAGTAAATTTAAACAATAACATGTATTTCCTATTTTTCTTCTTGGTTTATATAAAAACCTTGAAGATGGAATAAAGTTATATTTATAATTATGAGAGTGATTTGAATTATTCAGATTTTCTTGTTTAATTTTAATATTTAACATTTATAAATTAAAAAAATTTATTATCTAATAAATTAATATTTACTCCATATTGTTATAAAATATATATTTACTATTTGAGGAAATTATTGAATTGATTAATTTCTATTATAAATTGAAGAAAAAATATAAAATTAGTTTAAAAAACATTTACAAAAAAAAAAGAGATAACAACAAATAATCTTCAATTCAACAACATATCTTTAAATTATAATTATTAAAAAAAAAATTAAAAAAATGGTTCACATGAAAATTCAAAAAATATAAAGAATATATATTCATAAAACATATATTAAAATAAAAAAATAAAATTTCAAGAATCAAAAAAAAAACAAAATCAAAAATTTTCAAACTTTCAAAAAAAAAATAAAAATTAAATTTCAAATCAAAAAAAGAAAAAATTATTAAAAAATATTTTAATTTTCATTAACTTTAGTAAGTGGATCGTCAGTATCTTGCTCATCTTCAATCCACTGAACTCTTTTTCCTTCTTTCCAAATCCCTTTTTTCCATTGTTTAGTATTAATATTAAAAAACTCTCCTTCTCCATCTTGTTTGCCATTTTTCCAATAACCTTTATATTTCCTTCCATCACTCCATTCAAAAACACCAAAACCATCTTTTTTATCATCTTTATAATCTCCTTGATATTTCCTATTATCAGGCCAAGTAAAAACACCTTCTCCATCCATTTTATTATTTTTCCAAGTTCCAATATATTTCCTTTGATCACCCCAAGTATAAATACCTTTTCCATTTATATTATTATCAAAAAATTCTCCTTCATAGACACTTCCATCAGCCCATTTAAATTTCCCTTGTCCGCATTTTTTTCCTTGTTTATACTCTCCTTCATAACTAGCACCATCAGGCCAACTTTCTTTTCCTAAACCATCTTGTTTATCTTCTTTCCAATCACCTTCATATTTAGCACCATCAATGTGAGTATAAACACCATGTCCATGAGCTTTATCTTCTTGCCATTCACCTTCATAAACATCACCATCAGCGTGAATCAATTTCCCTCTTACATTAGCTTTATCGTTCTTCCAATATCCTTCATAACGAGATCCATCTGTCCATACTTGAATACCACGACCGTGTCTTTGAGGAGGATCTCGAGACCATTCACCATAGTATACTGCTCTGTTCTCGTATTCTACTGTCTGCTTTAATTCCACTAAGACGTCATCGTTTAAAGGAGGGTATTTTTGGAATAAACGACGGATGTCTTCTTCTGTTATTTTTGAATTTTGTACTGTTGTAAATTTACTTGATGAAATGTTTGGACTTATTAGAGGAAAAGATATTTTTGGATTTAAGGAAGTAAGCTTTTTACGTGCTGTTAATCCTCGTAAACGGGACTGGATTCTTATTAAGGTTTTTAGGATTTTGGGATTGTTTTTTATTATACTTGCTATTTTTTTTTAAGGTTTTTAAAAAGTTTTTTTGGAAAGTTATATAATTTTTATATTTTACCAATTTCTTTCACTCTTTCGTTGTCTAATTCGTTTAAATCATTTTTTGGTGAAATACAATCACACCCCATTTTTTTAATCTGAAATAAATTTTTTTGATTTAATATATAAAAAAAAATTTATAATTTAGGAAAATTAGAAGAAAAAATATTAAAAAAAATATAAAAAAAAAAAATATATTTAAACCCAAAAAAAATGACAGACAAAGATACAACTCCAATAGAAACTGAAGAATCCTTTTTCGAAAAATTCCAAAGATACGGTAGAAGCGCAGCACCAAGTATAACATTAGCAACATTAGTAATGACATGTTTTTTAGCATTTATAATTCGTATATTTTCAGTAATTCGTTTTGAGATAATAATCCACGAATTTGATCCATGGTTTAACTATCGTGTGACTCAATATTTAACAAACGAAGGCGCATATTCATTTTGGAATTGGTATGACCCAGAATCATGGTATCCATTAGGAAGAATAATAGGAGGAACAACATATCCAGGAATCATGTTTACTTCAACAGCAATTCATTGGTTTTGTAATACATTTCTTTTCCCAGTTGATATAAGAAGTGTATGTGTATTTTTAGCTCCTGTTTTTGCAGGAGTTACAGCATTAACTGCTTATTTTTTTGTTAGAGAAGTTACTGGAAGAAATGATTCTGGTTTACTTACTGCTCTTCTTATTGCTATTGTTCCTGGTTATATTTCGAGAAGTGTTGCTGGGTCTTATGATAATGAAGCTGTTGCTATTACTGCTTTAATTATGACTTTTTATTTTTTTATTAAAAGTATTAATACTGGATCTATTTTTTGGAGTACTGTTACTTCCTTAATTTATTTTTATATGGTTAGTGCGTGGGGTGGTTATGTTTTTATTATTAATCTTATTCCTTTGTATATTTTATTCTTGATTATTATCGGAAGAACTGATATTAAAATTTATACTGCTTATTCTGTTTTTTATATTATTGGATCTTTACTTTCAATGCAAGTCCCTTTTGTTATGTTTGGAGCTCTTAAATCTTCAGAACATTTTCTCTCACATGGTGTTTTTATTCTTATTAATATGCTTATGTTTATTCAATTTATTAAATCTAATTTAAGTGAAGAAATGTATAATCGTTTATTAAATTTTGTTATGTTTGCTGTTGCTGTTGGTTTTGGTTTAGCTTTCCTAGTTTTAACATTTAAAGGTTATATTCAATTTGGTTCTCGTATATTAACATTATTAGATCCAACTTATGCAAGTAAATATATTCCTATAGTAGCTTCAGTTAGTGAACATCAACCGACAACATGGTCAGCATTCTTTTTTGATTTAAATGTTCTTTTAGTTTTCGGTCCTTTAGGTCTTTATTATTGTTTCCTAGATCCAACAAATGGAAAATTATTTGTTGCAGTATTTGGAGTATGTTCAGTATATTTTTCCTGTGTAATGGTTCGTTTACTTCTATTATCATCTCCAGCATTATGTTTATTAAGTGGAGTAGGAATAAGTGAATTATTACATTTCTTTGTAGATCAAATGAAAAATTGTGAAGAAACAGAAGAAAATTCTTCATTATATTTAGAAGAAAATAAAGGTAAAAAAGTATATAGATACGGATTAGAAATAGTAGGAATATTTGTAGCAATATTATTTTTCATATTAGTAACATATATATTCCATTGTACATGGGTAGCAGCAGAAGCATATTCATCACCATCAATAATATTAGCAAGTAAAGATAGATTTGGAAGAAGACACATTATAGATGATTTTAGAGAAGCATATTATTGGTTAAGAATGAATTCTAAACCAGATGCTAAAATAGTATCTTGGTGGGATTATGGATATCAAATATCAGGAATGAGTAATCGAGCAGTTATTGTAGATAACAATACTTGGAATACTACACATATTGCAACAGTAGGTGCAGTTTTTGCAAATGAAGAAGAAGAATCTTATCGTCTTTGTAGAATGCTTGATGCTGGTTTTGTTATGGTGATTTTTGGTGGTTATTCAGCATATTCTGGAGACGATATTAATAAATTTATTTGGATGATTAGAATTGCTGGTGGATATTATCCGAGAATTAAAGAAGAAAATTTCTTAAAAAATGGTTATCGTGTCGATGCTGGTGCCTCTGATACTATGCTTAATTGTATGATGTATTCTTTCTGCTATTATCGATTCGATGAAACCAGAACTCAAGGAAATCAAGACCCTGGGTATGATTTAGTTAGAGGGTATGTTATTGGAAGAAAAAAGATTAAAATGAGACATTTTAGAGAAGCTTATACTACTGAAAATTGGATTGTTAGAATCTATTTTGTTAATGATTATCCTAATAGGGAAATTGGAGTTAAAAGTAGGTTTTATGGAAAGAAAAATAATAGTGAAAAATATTATTTGTTTAATAGACTAAGATTACCACAAACTTACTAAAAATAATTATTATTATTTAATAAAATATTATTTTATTATTTTTTTTTCTTAAATAATTGAGAAAAATATTGGTTTTTTTTAAAATTTTATTCTTAATAATTTGAAAGTGTCTATTAAAAAATCTTTTACAACATTATTATAATGAATTATTTTATTTTCTTGTAATTGATATAAATAAAAAGAACTTACTCCAATAGAAACATGCCATAAACTATGATAAATTCTTAAATAATCATTGGCATCATCTAATCCTTTAATAAACATTGCAATTGCAATCATTAAAACACTTCCTCCAAAATATAATGCATCTTTATTAAATTTTGGTAATCCTCTTTTTAATATATCATATAAAGCAATAAGTAAAAAAAGAAAAATCGGATATAAAGTATTTAATATTTCCCAAGGACCTTTTTGCTGAAAAATTAAAGCAATAAGAATACTAAAATAATTTAATTTATCCTGTTTATTTAAATCAGGAAAATAACTTGTTAAAACTAATATTAGAGAATTAAGGGAACATATTGCTCCTATATTATCTAATTCATGCCATTTTAATTGAGGAAGAAAAATAATTATATCAAGTGATTCACAAACATGATAAAAAACTGAAGTTATTGAACTAAATAATGCAAAACAAAATGTAAATATATTATTTTTCCTATATACTAAAATTGTAACAGGAATTGAAGTTATATTACTCATTCCTGTTATAATTGACATAATTTTTCTTTCTTTTTTAGTATAATCAAAAACCATTATTATTTAAATAAAATATTAAATTAAATAAATAATTTTTTAATTTCAATATCAGGTTTTTTTATTATTATAGTTTTTTTTGGAAATAATTATAATAATTTAAAATTCAGAAATTGATTTTCAATTTAAATTTGGATATTTATTCTGGCAAAACTTGACAGTGGAGAATTAGATATTTCAACTTAAATCAATTATTGAAACATCATTTTTTTAGAATTTAAATCATCATCTGAAGTGCATGGTGTTAATTTAATGTTAAAAAGGCATTATGAAGATGGAAATGAATTTAAATTTATTACAAAAGATATTGGTAACTCCTTTTTTGAAATTTATTTATATTCATTAACAATTCTTTTCAATCAAAGATAAAAAAGATTATTTATGAAATATAATAAAAAAACAATTTCTTTTATTTTAAAAAATTTCTTCCTATTTAAATTAGTATTTTCAGATAACAAATTAATAATTATTTATTTTTCAAAAATTAACTTTTATTATTAAATTAAATGTCTATTGCGCCATTTGAGTTAACATCAAATGAATTTATTTTATGTACAGCAAATATTCAAATAAAAGATTCTTCAATGTTAATTGGTATATCAATAATTGATAGTTATAATAAGTCAATAAAATTAACTCAAATAATAGATACATCATTTTTTACTTCTTTAGAATGTCTTCTTAAACAAATAATCCCGCCACATGAAGATACTAATTATTTTTTTTTAGGAAACTGTCCAAATAATACAATTTATAACCAAATAAATTATATAATAAAAAGTATTGGATGTATTAATGATTACAGAGTAGAAGTTAATAATAAATTATTTCAAGAAAAAATTATTGATTGTTGGTCTGGAATAAAACTTTTATTTGATGAAAATCAATTTATAAATTATACAGTTGCTTTCAATTCAATTGAATATATTTTACCTTTAGAAACATTATATCATACTTTATCATATTCAAAAATATTACAAAATATGGAATATCAAAATTATTTTACTTTAGAAAAATTTAACAATAAAGAATTTATGAGTTTTGATATATCATGTATAAAATGTTTAAATTTATTTGATAGTTTAGAAGAAAGAAAAACACTTTTATCAACTTCAACATTACAAAAATTAGCAAAAAATACATTTTCAGGTAATAATAATGGTTCAAATAAAAATTCAATTTTTCAAATATTAAATAATTGTTGTACAAAATTTGGTGCAAGAACATTAAGAACTTGGTTAATGCAACCTTTACAAAATAAAAATTTAATTGAAGAAAGATTAAATTTAGTAGAATCTCTTGTAAGTAGAAGTGCATTTAATTCAAATTTAAGAAATGATTATTTAAGTAAAATTGATGATATACAAACTATAAATATGAAAATAGCAAAATTTTCAAATAGAAAAAAAGAAAAAAATTCAACAACTTATTTAAAATTAGTTGATTGTGCTAAATTACAAAGATGTATTGGAATTTGTACTGAATTATTTGCTTTTTTAAAAATGTTTGATGGAGAAAATAAAGAAATATTTTATAATAAATTTGTTGTTGATTTTCAAAAAATTTTACAATTTTTAGCTAAATTAGAAGAATTAATTTCAAAAACTATTGTTTATGATTATGAAACAAGAGATTATACAATTAATCCTGAAATTGATGAAGAATTAAAAAAAATTAAAATGAAAATAAGTCAAAATTATAATCAAATATTAAAAATAAAAGAAGATATAGAATATGAAATAAATTCTAATTTAAAAAAACCAAAAAAAGTAGGATTAGAAGAATATGTTAATGCAGGATATGTTTTTGAATTATCAAAAGCGGAAGGAGATACATTTTTATCAGAAAATGATTCATATCGTTTAGTAATTTCAAATAAAAAAACAATAACAATAACAAATTCCGAAGTAAGTGATTTATCAAATGAAATAAAAAATTTAAGAAGTGAATTTAAAGATCGTGAATATGTATTTTTAAAAAAAGTATTTGAAATAATATCAACATATCATCCATTATTAGAAAATTTAATATCATTATTATCATCATTAGATATATTTTCTTCATTTGCCTATTTAATAACAAATAGTAAATTTCCATATACAAAGCCAATAATAACAGAATCAAGAAATAAATTAGAAATAAAAGACAGTCGTCATATATTATTAGAATATATAAATATAGATCATTTAGTAATATCAAATGATATATCATTAACATCAGATACAGATAATATACATTTATTAACAGGAATAAATATGGGAGGAAAAAGTACTTTTTTACGTCAAATTGGTATATGTATTATTTTAGCTCATATTGGATGTTATATTCCAGCAACTTATGCTAAAATTCCAATTATAGATCAAATTTTTACTAGAGTTGGTGCAGGAGATATTATGTTAAAAGGTATTTCTACTTATATGAATGAAATGATTGAAGTTTGTTCTCTTATTAAAAGTGCTTCTGATAAAAGTTTATTATTAATTGATGAATTAGGAAGAGGAACTTCTACTGATGATGGTGTTGGTATTTCTTGTGCTATTTTATATCATATTAGCCAAGTAATTAAATCTTATTGTTTATTTGCTACTCATTTTTATGAATTAACTGAAATGGAAAATTTATTACCTAATATTAAAAATTTTTATATGGGTTATAATGTCATTTTTGGACAAGTTGTTATGGATTATAAAGTCCTTCCTGGGAAAAATAATTCATCTTTTGGTGTCGGAATGTTTAAATCATTAGATTTTGATCCTGATACTTGTTCTATTTTAGATAAATTTATAAAAGAGGAAGAAATGATAGAAGAAAGAGAAAGAAATCAAATAAAATCTTAACAAAAAAAAAAACCAAACCAAAATTAGAAAATAAAAACTATATATATAAATAAACATAAAAAAAAAAAAAAAAAAAAAACTTAAATAATTCATTTAAATGTTTAATTTAAAAAAAACTAAACAGAAAAAAAAAAAATTATTCAAAGAGGTAATTCCCCAGAATCAACAATAACAACTTCTTTGGTAGGTTTTCCACTTCCAGTACCAACAGCTTCTATTTTTTTAACAATATCCATTCCTTCAACTACTTTCCCAAATACAACATGTCTTCCATTAAGCCAAGGAGTTTCAACAGTAGTGATAAAGAATTGGCTTCCATTAGTATTAGGTCCAGCATTAGCCATTGAAAGATAACCAGGACCATCATGATGAACTTTAAAATTTTCATCTTTAAATTTCATACCAT
Organism: Isotricha sp. YL-2021b; assembly: GCA_023805745.1. NCBI lineage: Eukaryota > Ciliophora > Litostomatea > Vestibuliferida > Isotrichidae > Isotricha > Isotricha sp. YL-2021b. The sequence continues at coordinate 49,369 of JAJJKW010000237.1, read as the reverse complement.
AAATACTTTCTCCTCCTGTTCCATTTCCATTTGTAAAATCTCCTCCTTGAATCATAAAATTTGGAATTATTCTATGAAATTTACTTCCTTTATAATGAAGTGGTTTTCCACTTTGTCCTATTCCATTTTCTCCTGTGCATAATGCTTTAAAATTTAATGCTGTTTTTGGTACTGTTTCACCAAATAATCCAAATACTATTCTACCTACTTTTTCACCTCCTATTGATATGTCAAAAAAGGTCTTCATTGTTATTTTCTGGTCGTCACAGGATATTAATAAAAATGATAAAAGGAAAACTATTAGAGATTTGGATTTTAACATTTTTTTTCTTTTTTTTTTAAATTATTTTATTTATTTACGTGTTTATTTTATAGTTAAATTTTTGTTTTTTTTTATTTTTAATAAATAATTATTTTTTTTTGAATTTTTTTTATTCTTTATTCATTTTTTTTGCATCTTCTAATGTTATTTCAGTTGTAAATAAATTCCATAATCTATTAAATTCTTTTGTATATTCATTACATAAATCTTTATTATATAACATTAAAACATTTTCATTATTATTTTTAACAGCTTGAACAGTCCAATTAAAAGAACCAGTTAATAGAACTTTTTCATCAATAATAACAAATTTATGATGCATATGATATTGAACATTATCATCAGTTTTAACAGGAATACCATTAAGAACTAATTTATAAATATCACTTCCTTTTTGTTTAGTACATTCATCATCTGTAATAACTCTAACTTTAACTCCATTTTTTTTTGTATCTTCAACAGCTTTATATAATTGATTATTTGTCATTGTAAACATACAAACATCTAAAGTATTTTTTGCTTGTGTTATCATATTAATTACTTTATATTGATTTGATTCATTTGGAAAAAAAACTACTTCATGAATATATGGTTTTGGAATATAATAATTATCTATTATATAATTTAATGAATCTGAATATATTTTTGTCGCATTTGGGTAATTTGATATTTCCTGATTTAAAATTGTTTTTAATTTATTTATATTTGAATCACCTTTTTTTATATTAGAATATTTAGAAAGAAAATTTTCTAATGATTCTACTTTTTTTCCCGAAAATAAATCTTTTATATATGATTTTATTTGATTCCATTCATTATCTGTTAAATCTTTTTCAAAATATTCTTTTTCTTTTGGTTTTTCTATTTCTTTTTCATAATTATAATTATAGAATTTTTTCTTATTTTTTTTTCTTGCTTTTAATTTAATTTCTCCTTCTTTTTCAGGACTATCTTCAATATCTTCTTGCATTTCTAAGTCATCTCCTCCCATAATTACTTGTTCTTCAATAATTATTTTTTGTTCCATTATAAATGTTTTTTAATATTTTGAGTTTATTTTCAGAAAAACAATAAAATAAAAAATAAAATTTCTTGTGAAAAAATAGTCCATATTTATTAATAAATAAAATCTTCTTTATATTAATCAATTATAGAACATTAAAATATGTAAAATAAGTTTCGAAAATATATTTTATGATTTTTGAAATTTCAATATTTTTCTATAATTATTTATATATATAAACTTATTTAATTATTTAATTAATAATAATATTCAATATTCTTTTTATTTATAGTAGACTTCAAAAAATAGAATTATTGACCATTAATAGTATTTATTTAAATACTGTATAAAAAAGAGAATAAAATTATTTATAATAAATTCAAATTCCACAGCATTTAAAAAAGGATAGTTTATTTTTTTTTATTTTTTTCTAAAATATCTATTTCTTCAGATAAAGATTTCTTATCAAATGTTAAATTAATACAATTGTCATTATCAATAACTGAAATTGAACTATCATTTTTTGTATTATTTGGTATTAAATATTTTCTATTTTCATCATTAATTGGGAAAGTTATATTATCAAGAAATAATAAAATTTCTTCAATCTTTTCTAAATCTTTTTTAAAATAAATTGAATAAATTGTTTCAAAACAAACAAAAATAATTGATAAACTATTTTTTCCTCCATTTTCTATAACTTTTTTGTTAATATTAATTATAATTTCATTTAAAAAATTATCAAAAGATGCTTCTTGTATAATATTAGATTTTAAAGTTTTATAAATAATTTTATTTATTTCTTTATATGATATATTCTTATAAATACCTTTATTCATAATAATAATATAATCAAAATTATTAGAAAATTCTATTTGAAGATTATTTATTATTTGAAGAGATGTTGAATTAAAATAAGAAATAAGTGAAATAAACTTTGGAGATTTTTTGAAATAATTGTTATTTAAAATAGTCAAAATCTTTTTTTGAATTTTTAATAATATAATTTCATTTTCGAAATTTTGGACCATGCCTATTTGTTCTTGAACTGTTAATTTCATAAAATATTTTAAATATTTTAAATTTATATTTTTACTATATATTAAAAAATAATTTAATGAATCATTTTTATTTTCATCAGCAATATTTATATCAATAGAAATTTTATTTTCATTTTTAGAGTTATTATCATAATTTAAAGCAGCAAAACCTATAATTTTTTTATTTTCTGTTTGTTTTGAAGATACTATAGGTTTTTCTTCTTCTAGATAATTATTAAATAATTTTAATAAAAGCATTTTTGTATAAATTTGAATTGTTTTACTATTTAATACTGTTTTATTTTTATCACTATCTTCTGATTGATTATCTATTTTTATTCTAAAACTTCTTTGAGAATCATTTTTTCTTTCATTTTCTTCAAAAGGAAAAGATTTTTTTTTAAAAGTTATTTTATCATGTAGACTATTTAAATTTTTATATTCATTTGATATTGAATTTATACTATTTTGCATCTTTAAATTAGATTCAATTTTAGCAAAAGTTGATGTTTGATTTATGAATTCAGGGGCATTTAAGTTATTTTCATTTATATCTTTTTTTTTTTGTTCAGAATATAAACTATCACTTGAATGTATTCTTAAAATTTGTAAATGATTAGATATAGGTTGATTATCATAATTTATAAATAAATTATTTTTTGAACGAATGTCTGAATTACTTAATCGAGAATTATTTTTTGTATATATATTGTCATTATTGAATGAATTTAAATTCAAATAATAAGACTTAGAGAAATTCAACATTTATTATACAAAATTTTTTTTTATTGAAATAATTTTATTTTTATTAATAACATTATTTAAAAAAAAATAGAATAAAAAGATAAAATTTTTAAATTAATTAATAAAAATATTATTTATAAAAACTTCATTATTATTCTATTTATATCTTGAAACATTTATTATTTATATGTTAAATTAACGCTATATTTATTGAAAAATCTCTTAAACTTTTTTTTTTATTTTTTATTAAATGAAATATTATTTAGTTTTTTGAACCGATAATTTCTTTCCTTTTCTATAAAACAATAAAAATTTACTAAATTTTGAGTTGACAATATTTTCTGTATTATTAAATTGAATTAATTTATTATTAATATAAAAATAATATTTTATTTCTTCAATAATAATTACAATATTGAAAAAAGTTTTCATAATTATTAAATGAGGATTTTCATTATTTTCAATTTCTTCTAATCTACATTTATATTTGTTTTCATATAATTTTACTATTTCATTAATAATTTCTTGATCCTTTATATTTAAAATATTTTTCATTTTTTTAAGAGATAAATGTGAACTATTTATAATTTTTTTATTCTTATAGTTTAAAATAATTGAAGAAATATTTGAAGTTACTTCAAAAGAATTATTTATATAAAATTTATTTTCTTCTTCAATTGTATAGGCATTCCAAATATTCGTTGGACTAAGATTTATTATATTTAAATAAATAAATTGATAATGATAATTTTTAAGAGTATTTAAAGACGAAAAAGATTCAGTTATCATAAAAACAATATATGAATCAATTAAATTTATATCATTTTTTGAAAATAAACTTGCTGTATTAATACTATTTTCAATAAATTCTATTGGAGATATAATATTATCTGATTTTTTATTCACTGATGATTGAAAATGAATTATAATTATATCATTATCTTTAATATCTTGATATTGAAAAGGAAAAACAATTTTTTTTAATTTATTCATTTTTGTAATAATGGAAAAATCATATTTTTTTCCAGTAAATTTATATTGAGTTAAAAATATTACATCAAAACCGATATCAAATAAAAAGTTTTTTATTGTTTTAATATCATTAATTGTTAAATAATAAATTTCATTAACTTGATATTCTTTATAAATTATTTCATCATTAATTAAAATTTTATCAATAAATAATTTTGAAGCTGATTCAAAATTAAATCCAATATTTTGATTTATTTGATTAATATTTTTTATTATAGTTTGTTTTTGATAAATACTAAAAAAAATATTTTTTATATAAGGAAAAAGAAATTCTATTTTAATTTCTTTATTATTTTTATAATTGTATGATATTAAACTGAATGGAAAATGTTGAACATAATCTTTTGCAATAATATTATCTGATTTTTGGAAAAAATCAAAAGGAATATTAATTACATTTTTTAAATTATTATTTTTATCTAAATCATTTAGAATAATTTCATTTATTTCTTTTTCTATTTTTTTTATTCCTTTTTTTCCAAAAATTTTTAAATATATTATTGGCATAATTTGACATCCATACCAATTTTCAATCATATAATTATATAAATTAACATTTAGTTCATCACTAAAAAATTGTTCATAAACTTTTTTTTCTACTTTAAAATTCTTAAAATCTATTGTATAAAGTTCATCAAAATTAATTTCATTATTATTTGTTCTAACTATAAATTTTGTATAGGGATTCAATTCAAATAAATTTCTATATTTTTCTAATTGTTCCTTATTTCCACTAAAATGATCTAATATAATTATTAATGTTTTTTTTTTTTTTATTATTTTTGTATTGTTTAGAATTTGTTTTTGATTTTCTTCTTTCTTTTCATTTTTCTTTGTAAATTCTTCTAACTCCTTAGTAATTGAATCAAATGGATTTACATAAGATAATTCAACAGAATTTTCATCTTTTATTGAACTAGGTGAACTAGTATGTGATTTAATTTTTCCATTTTTGAAACTCTCAACAATATAATTCATAATTAAAAATATTTGTTCATGTATTTGTATTGTTTCATTAAAAATTAAATTATTGATTAAAGTTTCAATAAAATCATTAATATAATTATTATATTCTTTAAAATGAGAATGAAATAAATGTATTAATTCATTTACTAAATATTGAATTATTTTAACATCATCATTTTTATTAATTTGAAAAAATTTTTCATCTAAATAAAGAGTTAAACCTCTTTTTTTTGAAATTAATAGTAATGAAGTACTTGTACCTACTTTTTTATTTGCATTTATAATTCCAAAGTTAAAAAAATGGTTTTCTATTTTTGAAAATCTTATTTCATTTTCATTATTATCTATTATAGGTATGTCTTCTTTTGTTTTAAATTGTTCATTATAATATGAATAATTTAATGAAAAATTTTCATTAAAAAACAATTGATTATTATTATCTGAATTAATTTCATTAAATCTTTCAATTGTTATAAGATTTAAATTATTTAAAATATAATTTAAATTATAAATTTCTTTATCTTCATTTATACAAAATGTTGAAATTTCATCAAAATTATTTAACAGTTTAATTTTTTTATTTTTAAAATAAAAAGGATTTTTTATTTTTTTTTCTAATAAATCCATTAATTCTTCTACATAATCAATCTCAAATATTTCATCATTATTTTGTAAATGAATTTTAATTTGTTTATTTTTTTTTAATACATTCCATGCAACTTGTGTAACAATTAAATCATTTTTTTTAGTGATAAATTCAAAATATACTGCTTGATTATTTAAAGTTTTTTGTATATGAACTTTAACTGAAATATTATTTTTTGATAATCTATTTTTGAAATAATTATTAATATAATTTTTAACTGATTCATTTAATTGAATTGTTGCTAATGCTTCATTTTTTTGTTCATAATATGTTTTAACATATCTTTTTATAATGTCCATTGGAAAATATATAAAATCATTTGCAAATATTTCCTTCATTTTTTTATTATTAATTTTAAATAATTTTTCAGTTTTTAAATTAATTATCAATAATAGATAAATTTAAGAAAATATTATATAAATAAATATTAATCTTATCTCTAAACCTAATTATTAAAAAAATATTTCTTTTATTTAAATATAAAATAATTAAATGGTAAATAATATTTAAAAGCTTTTTTATTTGATTGATGATTATAATCATTTTATTTTCTTTTAATAAAATAAGCTCTTCTTAAAATAATAAGAGATATATGATAATATTGGATAATTAATTAAATAAAACAAAATTCTTTTTAAAATTAATTTCTTTTAAATAAAAATTTATAAATTTATTAAAAATAAAAAAATTTAGTAATTATATATTATTTATAATTTTTAAATTTAATTTTCATACTTTATTTAAAGTTAATTATTTATTTATTATTATTATACTTTTTAAATATCAAAACTTTCATCTAAAATAGAAAATCCATTATTATCTTTTTCATCTTCTTTTTTATCTTCAAAAATATCTAATTGTTCAGAATTTGTATTTATATAAGATAAATCATTTAAAGAGTTAATATCATAATAAATTTCACTAAATTCATTATTATTTATTTTATCAATAACAACAAATTTTTCAGAATTAAATCTATTAAAAGTATTATTTTGATTATTATCTGAATTTTTTTTCTTATTATTTTTATTTATGAAATTTATAGAATTATTTGAGAAAGTTCTTTGAATATCTTTAAGAGAATCATTCAAAAATTTACAACCTTTTGATATAAAATTTGTAAGTTTTTTTGAATTTTTTTTTTTTGATTTTTTTGATTTATTTGATTTCATTGATTGAATATCAGATTTTTCTTCTTCCTCTTGGAATGGATTATTTTTTATTTCATAACTTATTATTTCATTTATTATTTTTTTTTTTGAAACAAAAACACAATGAATATTATCTTTTCCTAAAAAATATTTTTTTATATTCCCTTTTGAATTAGTTAAAATTTGTTTATTTACAAGTATAATTATTAAATATCTTTTATTTTGATCATTTTTATTTATTAGTTTTGATATTTCTTGAATTGATTTTATTTGTTTTACTATTTTAATTTTAAAAAGATTCTGTCTATGAAAAAAATAAGCAATTTCATTTATAATTAAAAATTTAATTTTTGAACTTCCATAAATATTAATTATTTGGTAATTATATATTAATTTTATTATTTGAAAAATATCTACTTTCTTATCTAAAATTTTTATTAAATTTTTTCGATTCTCAAAATTTTTTGGTTGAATTGGAAAATTAAAAGAAATTTTTCCAGGTTTTCCTTTTTCAATCTTTAATATTTCTTTATTTTCATTTTGATTATTTAAATTATAAGAAATATAATTTTTAAATTGAACAATTGATTTTTTTTTCATATCAGAAGAATTTAAAGTTTCTTCAAAAGCATTTTTTAAAGGTTTATTTGTCAAATTTTCAATAAAAACTGAAATAAATATTCCTATAAAGTTATTAAAATTTAAAATATTAATTGGATTTTCTTCATTTAATTGTTTAAAAAAAATAATATTTTCAGCTCCAATTTTCAAAAAATAATCTTTTACTTTTTCACTATTAATAAAACCTAAAATAACTAATTGAAATTTACACATAAAACCAGTTTTAAGCATATCTTCCATTAAATATAAATAGCTTTGTCCATTCTCATTTTCAAAAACAATAGAATCACTTAAATTATAATAATCATCACTTTTAATTATTAAAACATCACCTTTTAAATTTAAAGTTTCTTGAAAATTATTTTTATTCAAAACTAAATGTTTAAACCTTATATTAAATTTTATGTTTTCTTGTAATTTTTTTAAAATCAAATATTCATTGTTAATATAAGCTGAAATTTCATCTCCATTAATATTAAAAAAAGGATTTGCAGTTAACATTATGATTGGATATTGTTTTTTATATTTTAAAGTAATTAAATAATTATTAACTTCATCAGATATAAAATTATTATCTTTTTCTAATTTATTATATGCATTATTTGCATAATTATAAGCTTTATCAAAGTATTCCATTTTCTCATAAATTTTTGCAATTTCTAAACAACTTTGTATAAAAATTTTATCATAATTTTTTGCAGAATAATATATTGTTTTTTCATAATATTTAATTGCTTCTTCATAATTAGATAATTCTTTATTATAATATTCTCCTATAGTGAAATTAACAATTGATATTTTATTAAAATTTTTTAATTTATGAAAAAAAAAATTTGCATCATTTAAATTTTTTATGATTTCATTTGAATCTTCTTTAAGTTCAATTTGTTTAATTCCTTTTAAAAAATAACTTTCTGCTTGTCCTTCTTTATATATTTCATTTTCAATATAATTTTGAGAAAAAAAATAATTTGAAGGATTAAAAGAGGAATCATACTCTAAACTATATAAAAATAATTTTAATCTATCTTCTGAATTTTTTAAATTAAATTTTTGTGATAATTCTATATATTGATATATTAAAGAAATACATTCGTCTTTTCTATTTTCAAATTTATACAATGAAGGAAGACATAATAAAATTTGTTCAAAATATTCTTTAAATTCTAAATTTTTTTCTTCTAAAATACTCATGATTAACTCTTGGTAATTTAAAAATAAACATTCTAAATTGTATCTATGTTTTTTTAAAAATTTAATATTTATTTTTTTGTCAATTTTTAAATCCGAAAAACATTTATTGAAATATTTTTTATTAAAAGTTTTCCATATCCCTTCATTATTCATTGCATTAAATTCATAATTTTTTATCTCATCTTTATTTTTTTTTTCTTGATTATTTTCAATTATAATTCTAAAATGTTTAGAAAATAATTTGACTGCTTCAATTATCCATTTTTTTTTACATTTTTGACTTGTACAATTTATAACTTGAGTAATTAAAAATTCATTTATTTTAAACCAATATTCCTGATGTTTTTCTTTATAAATTTTATTAATTAGATGATGATTTTTTATTTCTTCTTCATAATTCATCTCCATAATTAAATCTATTTGAAATTTACTTAATCCTTTAGGCATGATTGAAAGTAAAAATAATAATTTTGAAATTTGGGAATTATTAACAAAAAAAGTAATTACTTCCATTTTTAAATTTTCTATTATTTTTGTTGTTTTAAGAGTATTGTATTTTAAATCTTCAATTTTTTTTGATTCATTTAATAAATAATATAAATTTATTATTTTTCTTGGATAATAACAAGTTATTTCTAATAAATTGTTTATTTGTTCTTGTGTAAAAAATTCATAATTTGGATTTTTATAAGCAATATTTTTAAATAATAATGTTCCACATTCTTTTGATAAAGGAGTCATCTGAATTAAATCATATTCTTTTTTAGAAAATATATTTGAAATTTTATTTTTATCACTTTCAGTATCAATCAATAATAAATAAATAAATTCATTACAATTATATAATATTTCTAAAAGTGATTTAACACATTTAAACAAAGATTCTTCTACAATATTTGAAGGAAATGATATTATGATAAGAATTTTATGTTGTGGTATTTCACTTCCGTCTTCTTGTTTTAATGATATTTGTTTAATTAATTTTTTTATATTATCGTTTGAATAACAATAAAAAATAGAATTAATATTAATAAATTCAGTTTTTTCAATAATTTTCCTTTCACTTAAATAAAATGTACAATTTTTGGCAAAAGCTTTTTTTCCAGAATTTTTAGGTCCAAAAATTAAAATAAATTTATTCTTTTTTTCTTTATTTGAAATAATATCCATAATTTGTTTTGTTTGTTCTCCTCTTCCAATAAATTTAATAATTTTTTTCATATCATTAAAAAAATCACATTCAGTACAACAATTTTTATTTATAATCAAATTACCATTATTCAATTTATTGAATATTTTATATTCATCTTTATTTTCTTCATTTTCATTTGTAAATAATATAAATTTATTACTTTCATTATGAGGAATATTAGGAGAACAACAGCAAATTTTCATTTTATTTCCATTCTCAATTTCTTCAATTTTAAATAAATTATTATCTAAATTTTCAAATAATTTACATTTTTTATCATGAATATTATATTCAGAATAAAAACACATACATTTTGTCTCATTAAATTTATTTTTAATTTTATCTTTTTTTAATTCTTTAATATGATATTTATTATGGAATTTGATTTTTTGATTATTACTTAAAGAATTATAATTACAATCTTTTTTATGTCTATGATTACAACAACATTCCATAATAATATTATTAAAAGAAATATCACCAAAATATTTTTTTGATTTATTAAAAGCTTCTTTAACAGAATCTCCTTTTAATAAAAATTCATAAAAATCTTTACAAAATGTTCTAGCTCCTTTATCAGAAATTTTTGTCATTTCTTGAATACAAATAACATTTTTTACTCCAGATTCAAAAAATCTTTTACCTAATTTTTCACTATAACAAGCTCCAATAAAAACTAAATTTATTTTTGAAACTGCTTCATTTTTTAATATTTCATTTATTTTTTCTTCATTTATAAAATCAGCATATCCATCTTTTTCTAAACATAATTTAAAAGTTTCTTCTTTATTATTTTTTTTATCTATTATTCCATGAGAACTTATATGTAAAATTTTTGGGTATTTTCTTATTGCATTAATTAAATTATCATAAGTTGCACATTCAAATAATGCATTAAATTGTTTTCCTGAATTTTTTATTGTATTTACTATTTTTTGTATTTCTTTTCTATAATTAAGTTGTTCATTAAATTCTGTATATGAATTATTTGATTTTATTTGTTTTATTATTGGAGAGGAATATAAATATATTAAATCATATTCACTTGTGGAAGATTGACGGGAAAACTCTAAATTATTTTTTGGAGTAAAAGAAATATTTTTTTGAATTTGATTAGGATTATTTATTATATTTAATTGCTTTTCTAAATCAAATATTTTTTTTTCCATTTCAAGAATTTCTGGGTTTGTAAATTTTTTTAAATGTATATATAAAGTTAAACAATTATCTAAAGGATATTCATAATTTGATTTTATATCTATATAACCTCCTTTTTCATTTGAATAATATTTATATTTATCTATTTTTGAAATATTTATATTATCTTTTTTTAATATGTTTTTTATTTGAGATAAAGTAAATTTATTGTTATAATAATTATCAAAAGGATTTAATATTATAAATGGATAATTATGTATTTTTTGATAATTTACATCTTTTGTTAAAAAGTATTTTATATATTTGCAATACATTTTTTTAAATATATTTTAATTAATTTTAATTTTTTAAATATATTGATTTTTTTAAATCATTTTGATTAGACAAATTGAAAAAATGATTTGTTTTATTTTAAAATGTTAAAAATATATTATTTGAGCTCTTTTTATCTTTCAAGTTTTTTTTTCTTCAATGACATTTTCAAAATCTAATAAAACTTAAAATTCATTTATTGTTTATATATCAGATAATAATATCATTTTAAAATTAAATTTTTTTTTATTTAATCATATTAAAATCCCTTAAACTAGGAAAGTTTCGTAGAAACATTTTGAGAATATTGAATAAATAATATTTATTCGGTAACGATATTTAAATGTTGGTTCCTTATTTTTGAAAACAATTAGATTACAAGTTAACAATTCTCACTATAAATTATTTAAAAGATTAATTTTCCTTATTATGATATATTTATTAATTATCAATTTAAATTGAATATTATGATTTATGTATTATTGATTTGTAATTAAAACAATTATTTGTATTAGATTGTTCAAATGAGGAATCAGAAAAGAGACTTTCGGAAGAAGAGGAACTACTTAAATTTAAATTTTTGAAAGAAAAAGGTTTTATTTCATGATAGTTTTTTGTAATATCATCTATTTTTATTAGATTTTCATCATTTAATGATAATTTTTTTTTTACAAATGAATTTAAATATTTTAAATCATCAGTATAATTATAATAATTCATCAATCCATCAGAATTAAAAGGTCTTTGTAAATAATTCCTTACCTTAAAATCTTTACTTAGAGTTGATTCAATTAATTTTCCAGCTTCATTAGGTGTTTGTTTAATAATTTTTGAAGAATCCATAATATTTATAATTCTTTCAGGAGTTAAAATAGTATTTCTTGTATAAAAATTTTGCTGATGACCAGTTTCATGTAATAATCTATAATTAATTGTTTGAATTTTATCGTAATCCTTTTTATTTATTAATTCATTGTTATTTAGTTTATATCCAAATAAACTAATTTCATCTATTGATATTATTAATGTTCCTATAGTAGTGGTTGCTTCATATAATATACCCGAGCAGAATTTTAAAAGATATTTTGGAAAAAATTCCAATAAATTTGATTTAATAATGGAAAATGGAATCATTGATAATTCTGAAAGTTGTTTATTTTCAAGTAAATTATTTGAATACGAAGAAGAAATAGCTTGATAGGTTTTTGATAATTTAGAATTAGGTGTTAAATTTTGAATAATTCTTTTTGTAAATTTTAAAGCTTCACTATAAATTGTATTATCATAAGCCGTAATTATATTTATTGTTTCATAATTTTTATTAAAAAAATAAAAACACTTTGAATTTATTAAATCTGGAAAAAAGGATAAAAATGTTGAATATAATTTTAATTTTTCTTCTGATGATTCAATTTCAGACAATTTGTTATAGAAATCTTTATTTTTTTGAATTGAATTAAAATAAAAAATTATGAATTCTGAAGGAAAAGTTGTAAATGTTGTATATTTCATAAATAAAGAATATGAAAAATAAAAAGAAAAATAATAAAGGCATTCAAGAAAATTATTATATTCAATCATATTTTTATAAATAAAAGGATTTATAATATAATCAAAATATGATGCTTCATAATTTTGTTTGATATGATAATAATATGAAATTACGTTTTTTGAAAATTCATAATCAATATTAAAATATTGTTTTAATTCATTAATTGGAGGATAAACATTATATTTAATTTCAGGAATGTCAATAGAAATATTACATAAATTTTCATTAATAATAAACTTATTTAAATTATTTTCACATATTTGAATTATATCTTTAACTTTATTTATTAATTTATCTTCAATTTGATTAAAATTAAATTGTTTTTGGTTTATTTGAATTAATTTTTTTGAAATTATACTATTATAATTTTTTATATCCTTTAATATTTCATTTTTAATCTTTTCTTGCTTTTTTTTTAAATCATTTTTTAAAATTTTATATTCTTCTTCAGCTGATTTTAAAATTGAATAATTTTCCTGGATTTCAAAATATATATTATTTATTTTTTCTAAATGTTCATAATTCTTATCTGATTTAATTGAAGTACTTTCTTCTTCAATTAACTTTGAAAAATATTTTAATTCATTTTTAATAATTTTCAAGTCATTATTTTGAATATTAAAACTCTTTTTTTCTGTATTTATTTTTATATTATTGTCAAATATTGCATATCTATACTTGACAGTTGAATCACGAAAAAATTTAAACAAACAAATTTTTTCAAAATTAAAATGTTGAATATCATCATTAAAATAAAAATCTGGAAAAATTTTATTTGGTTCAATATTTAAAATATTATATCTAAATTTATTGTTTTCTCCTTTAATTTTCTCAGATTCTAGAATATATAAGTCTTCATTATCTTGAATGATTAAATTGTTATTTGAATTAATTATATTTTGTTCAACAATAACTTCAAGAGAATTTGGGAATTTATTTTTTAAAGAAATATGTATTTTATTTTTATAATTTGGAAAAACTCTTAAATAATAAAGGATCTCTGAGTCATCATTAAAAGTACAAGTTATGGTTTCTTTATATCCTTCCTTATCATGATAATCATCTGGAAAATTTATTTTTATTGTTTTTTTTTCAATATTTGGACAAAATTGATGAAATAATGTACCTTTTATTGATTTAACTTTTGAATGATTATTTGAAAAATCAAGAAAGATAAATTCTATAGTTGTGTTTATTATCAAATAAGAATCCATTTTTACTAAAATTATAATTAAGTCATTTTATATATGAATGATTATTGTTTTTTATAATTAAACTAAAAAAAGAAATTGTAGATACAAATTAAATAAAATCATAATTTAATACTGATATAAATAATATTTTGTAAATTTATTATGTTACAATTTTAAATTAAAAGATTTAGATGGTTTTCCAAATTTAAATATTATTTCTATGAGAGTTGATATCATAATTCTTATTTAAACTTAAATTTAACATTAAAATAAAAAGTTCATTATCAGAAAAATAAAATATAATTAACAATAATGAGAAAGGACAATTAATAAATAAAAATATTTATTAATATTATTAAAAAAGATAATAAATTATTTATTTTTATATTATTTTTATTAAGATTTGAAATATTTTCCTTGAATTTTTCAAATTCCAAAGTTAATATTTCATAATTGTATTCTTGTACTTAAAAAAATTGAAAAATGTTAATTTGAAAAAAATAAAATAAACATATTAAAATATTTTAAAATACTTAATTAATTATTTCTTCAATTCTACTCATATATTCATTTTTAATTTTTTTATTAATTTTCCCAAATTCATTCTCTACATTTATATTTTTCATTCCATTGAAAATTTCTCTCAAACTATCAATATCAACATTATCATAAAAAGAATCATTATAAATATCAATATTCATTTTGAAAAGTTCTTTAGTTTCTTCATTAATATAAGTTAAATACATAGGTGATAAAGGTAAAATTTTTTCATATCTAATACAATCATAAACCCATTTTGAATTATAAATATTAATATCATGTTTATCTAAAATATTTTTAATTTTTAAATTAATTTCTTCTGCAATAACATGTGTAGTTGACTCTAAATAATTTTGAGTTTTATCTCCTCCATTTGCAACAATTTCATATTCTAATAATCTTTTTTTTTCTAAATTATTTTTTGCTATTTTATCTAAATTTGAAATAAAAAATTGAAATCCATTAAATAAATTACTTACTTTAACAATATTTGTTGTATCAGTATCTCTAAAATTATCCATCATTCTTGAAAATTTATCAATTTTTTTTTTCTTTTTCCCATTATTATCAATATCACTATCAAAATTATCATTTATATTATCATCAATAGTATTTAAAATATTTTTTTTCTTTCCCTTTTTAATAATATGTAAATGTTGTAAATCATTATCTTCACCTTGATAAATTAAATTATTATTTTTAATATTATTAGTGGAAATATTATAATAATCTAATAATTCATTATATTTAAGACAATCATTCCATTTTTTATCAAATCTACATTTAACAACTCTAGGAAATCTTAAAGTAACTTTACAAGGAAAAGTTTCAGAAGAAACAATTTCAGCAGCTTTAACTTCTAAAATAATACTATCAGAAGGATCTTCAATAAATAAATCAGGTTTTTCACCAATATTAGGAATCCATTGTCCAAAAAGAGAAGGTGGAACTCTTGTATCATATTTTTTCCATTTTAAACGTAATTTATCTCTAATAATTGTTAAATCATTCATATTATAACCTGTTCCTACCTTTACTAAAGGTAATATTAATGATTTTTTTGGTTTATTTATATCAATTTCTTTTATTACTCCCATTAAAAAAGTTGATATTGAATCACTATAAGAATTTATATTTGAAAATGATGGTGGAATATAATATGAATTTATATTTTTATTATTTATATTATTATTAAATGAATTACTAATATATGAATTTGAAATTGTATTATTTATATTATTTCTTTTTCCTTCACCATAATAACCTCCAATTATTATTAAATCTAATGTATCTACTATTGTATCAATATAATCACATTTCATTTTTACCCAATCATTACATCTTTCATCTGGTTTATAAATTGAATCTATTTTTTTAATTACAATACCTTCTTCTCCTCTATTCATTGCTAAATTAAATTCTTCCATTATTTCATCTAAATTATTTGTTTCTTTTCCATATACTATTTCTATTTTTTTTGGTACTGGTGTAATTATTTTTGATAATAATTTTTTTCTGTCACTTAATATTACTTGATCTAAAGGATAACTTTCACCATTTGGACTTGTTATAAATATTATATCAAATATTTCATAAATTAAACATTTTTCATTTTCATTTTCTGCTAAAGCTATTGTTTTATTTTCTCCAAAAGGAGCAAATTTTTTATTTTTTTTATCATAAACTACTATTTCTCCATCTAAAATTGCTGTTTTTGCATTTATTGATGTTTTTATTAAATATGAGAATTTTGGACCGTATAAATAAGTATAGTCTACTCCATTTCTTGAATAAAATTTTATTTCATTTTCATTTTTATGACATTGAATTCTTTCACCATCAAATTTTGTTTCTATTAAAACATTTATTCCTTGAAAAGTATTAAATATTTTATCTAATGTCATTCTAGAAACTAACATTGGTTTAATTGGAGAAAAAATTCTATAAAATGATTTTAGATATTTTTCATCTTTTGGATTTGATAAATAATTACAAACTTCAATTAAACTTGAAGTAGAATTATATATATCTATTGTTCTTTTATTATATACTTTAAAAAAACCATCATATGATAAATTTATTTTTAAATCTTTTAAAATGATTGAAATAATCCATTTTTGTTCTTGTGCTGTACATTCTTTTATTATTTTAGTTAAAGTTATAACTTTATTTTCTTTATTTTTTGTAGTTGAAATTTCATTCAAATATAAATTTAATTGATTTATTTTAATAGTTGATTTATTTGTTGTTCTATTTTGAAGAATAGTATAAACTAAATTTACAAAATCTCCAACAGGAAAACCAGAAGGTATATAATTTGGATTTTTCCAATGTTTTAACATATTTCTTTCTTGTTCTGGTAATGATAAAATATCTGAATAAAATTTGCCTAAAAAAGTTTCTTGAAAACCATAAGTATTTCTTAATCTATCTAATTTAGGGAATATCAATCTAAAAAATTGAAAAAGAGAAACATTTTCTTCCCAATAATTTTTAAAAAATTTATTTATGAAATTTGTCAATAACTTATATTTTTCTTTTGGTTTCCTTTTAGACATTACTTCAAATAATTGACATATTAAAGTAAATTTTATATTATAATTTTCAGGTAATAATTTTTTTCCTAATTCATCATCATCATTATCATTTTCTTCGTCATCTTTTATTTCTTTTGATTCATTTAATTTCATATAATTTTCATTATTTATTTCAATAGAAGAATTATTATCAAATGAGTTATTATTATCCATTTTGACAATTTTTTTAAATTTATTTTAAAAAATTAGAAAATATATATTCAATAATTATTATAAAAAATTAAAAAAAAATAAATATATCTCAATTATTTTATGAATTAATGTATTTTATTTATAATTAATCTTTTTTTTTTTATGTTTTTAAGACTTATAATATGATTTTTTAATTATATTTTTTATAAACTTTTTTTAAGAGTCATAATATTTATATTCAATTCTATTTTTTTTAATTGTTTATTTCATATTTAAAAACATTAGAAATAATAGATATTTCATTATTTTTTATATATTATTATTTTTCAACTTTTTTATATTTATTTTATTACCATCTCTCAATTAAGATTTTTTGTTAATTTATATAATCTTTATATTTAAATTTATACAAATCTTTTTTAAATTCTCATTTTATTTTCAAAAGATATTTCTTTAAACTTATTTTAATTCATTAATATTCTATATATTATTTAAAAAATTATTTTTCATTTAAACACATTTATTTTTTTTAAATATCTTTAGAAAAATTTTTTATATTTTAATATTAAAAATAAATGATATCTTTTAAATATTTCTTACTTAAATTTAATTTAATAAATGAATCAATTATTAGAATTTAAGATAACAAATTTATATTTTTCTAAATAAAATTCTAATGAGTTAGTATTAACTAAATTCTTACAATATTTACATTTTAATATCTCAATAGGTAAATTATTAATTATACAATTTTTATAATATTGTTCACAGTTTAAGCAAGAAAATTTATCATTACTAGGTCCATTTGGTTCATATTTTGAAATTTCTTTTTTATTATAATTATTATTAATGTTACTATCATTTAAAGTTGATAAATTCTCATAACTCTTAAATAATAACTCAAAATTTTTATTATCAGAATGGAAACTTTTTATAAGATTATCTTCTTGATTTGAAATACATAAAAATGATTTATTATTTTCATGGGAAATCTCAGAATGATTTTTCATACAATGATTAGAAATTAAACTCAAATTTTTTATATTTCTTGTGTTTTCTAAATTTTCTTCATTTTGTTCTTCATTACTTTTCTCAATTAAAACTTCATAAAAATCTTTTGGTTTAATTCTATTATTATTGTCTTTTAATTTATTTTTATTTAATCTATCACTAACCGTTAAATTTTGAGATGATTCTTCTTCTTCTTTAATTGTATGATTGCTTTGAGATTTTTTTCTTAGTTTTGCTTTATAAATTATTTTCAATTGATTATTATTGTTTCCATAAAAAGAATTTAAATTTTTAATTCTATTTGTAAAAAAATAATAATTGTTTTTAATTTCATTTAGATTTGACTTATTTTTCGTTTTTAAATGTGATTTTGATTTTATTTTTGATTCAATACTTGTAAATTTTTCATTTACATTTTCATCTATTTCATTTATCTCATTTATTTCTTCTTTTACTATTGGAATATTTTTTGAACTATAATTTAAGTTATTATTAAAAATACTAATTTGGATATTTATTCATAATAATTTTTGGACTCTTTACAATTTCATTAGAATCTACTTCAGCAGAACAAATTCTATTTTTATATTTTATTGTATTTTTTTAATTATATATAATTTTTTACTCACATAAATAAAAGTTGCTTGACATTATTTTTAATTATTTGAATAAAATTAATTCCTAATTGACAATTTTTAAAACAAATTATTTAAAAATATATATATTTAATATTATATACTTCATTTTTTTAGATAATAAAACAATAAATTAAAAATTTAAGTTACAATTAATGTCTGAAGAAGTTAATGTAAATCCAAATGAAAATAATGAACAAAACAAACATAAAAATGAAGAAGAAGAAAAAAAAGATAATGAAGAAGAAGAAAAAAAAGATAATGAGGGAGAAGAAAAAAATAATAATGAAGAAGAAGAAAAAAAAGATAATGAAGAAGAAGAAAAAAAAGATAATGAAGAAGAAGAAAAAAAAGATAATGAAGGAGAAGAAAAAAAAGATAATGAAGAAGAAGAAAAAAATAATAATGAAGAAGAAGAAAAAAATAATAATGAAGATGAAGAAAAAAATAATAATGAAGAAGAAGAAAAAAATAATAATGAAGAAGAAGAAAAAAAAGATAACGAAGAAGAAGAAAAAAAAGATAACGAAGAAGAAGAAGAAATTGATGATGAAATTCAAAAACAATTTTTTGAACATTTTCAAGAAGACAATAAAAATAAAACTATGAATAAAAATCATAAAAAAGAAATAGAAAAAGAAAAACCCTTTTATCCAACTTTATATAAAAATCCTGAAAATACTTATTTAATTGAGGCAAAAATAACAAAAGAAAGAGAAAAAATGTTAAGATTATATGATAAAAAAACTGGTCTTTTCAAAGAATCAAAAAATAAAAAAGAAGAAGAAATGAAAAATAATGAAAATGAAAAAAAAGAAGAAAAGGAAAAAGAAGAAAATGAAAATAAAGAAGAAAATGACAATAAAGAAGAAAAAGAAAAAAATGAAAATAAAGAAGAAAATGACAATAAAGAAGAAAAGGAAAAAGAAAATGAAAAAAATGAAAAAGAAGATAAAAATAATAAAACAAAAACAGATAAAAAAGGAAAAAAAAAAGAACCATCAATTGAAGAAATGAATGATTATTTAAATAAATATAAATCAAATAAACCAGAAAATAAGGTAAGAAATAGAAAAGCAACAAGAGAAGAAATAAAACAAATATTAATAGATTCTTTAAATGATAAAGAAAATCCATATTCAAATGTATTTTCAAATCAAATATTAAAAAAAAATTATAATGTTGGAATGGAAATTAAAAGATTTCAAAATGGAATTCCTGAATTTAAAATTAAAAAATTAAAAGATGAACCTAATTTTCCTCCTTTATATGAAACAAATCTAAGTAAAAATGCTACATTTAGTGTTACTAGTTTCCATAAAGATAAAAAAAAAAATGAAACACAAAAAAAAGAAAAAAAAAGTGATAAAAAAAATAAAAATGCAGATAAAGATAAAGAAAATATACAATTTGATATAATTTTAGACCATTTTTCCAAAAAAAAAAAGAAAAAAAAGAAAAATAATGAAAATAAAGAAGAAGAAGAAGAAAAAAATGAAGAAAATTAAAAAATATAATTTGACAAATAAAAAATTGAATTATAAGTTTAAGATATTTAAATAAACACAAACTTTTAATAAAAAAAAATTTAACATATAAACAATATATAAATTAATAATTAAAAAATATGAATAAAATATATGAATCAAGAGAACAAATAATTGAAAATTATAAATTTTATAATGAACTGCTTCCAAAACGTTATTTAAAAGTTCATTTTAAACCCTTATCATATTATGGTTATAATACAGCATTAAGAGAAATTCCTGACTTTATTTTTAAATATAATAATAATAATTTATATAAACAAAAATCAGTTATATTAAAAGATGATAATAAAACATCTTTGGAAACTTCAAAAAGAAATTTAAAACTTAATTCTAAATCAATGGGTATTATAAATACAAAAAAAAGGAATGAAAATATTCAAACTAATAATTTTGAAAATAATAATAATTTATCGAATATTGGTGCAAGAATAAGAATCTTTGATAGTACTATGCTAAAACATATTCATGGAAATTGTAGTAAAAATTTTAGAAGTAATGGAGTTAAAGTTTTTAATACAAAAAATAATTTATATTTACCAAGTATTTCTGAGAGAATGAAAACATTAAAACCAAGATATGACAGAGAAAAAAAAATTATTGATTAATTCATCAATTTAAAAATAACATTGAATTAATTCTATTTTTTATCCAAAACAAAGAAAATATATAAATAAATAAATTAATCTTTAATATAGTAATCAATAAAAGAGTGAAATAAAAAATAAAAATAAAGAAGAAACATTAGTCTTTTACTTTCATAAAGAGATAATTATTACTAAAGAAATACAAAAAATAAAATATATTAATAGTAGTTTTAAAATAATCATAATTGACACTTAATTTTTTTGAATATTTAATTTTTAAAATATTAAAAAATTGAAATTATATAAAACATTTTTTTTTGTTTTTCTCTATTTAGAATTATTTGAATAATAATAAAATATAAAAATAATTTTAACAAAATATATTTTTTCAAAATAAAAAAAATGTAATAAAAACTTTTTTTCATAGTTTTAAAATCTATAAAAATAATTCATATTATACAAAATTTAATAATAGATGAATAAATGAAAATAACAATGATTGATGCTTCAAATCAATTTTCAAAAATATCGCAAATGCAAGCAGTGCCAAATCGTCGAAATAAAAAATCAATAACTAAAATGAATAAAAATGGGAAAACAACATTCATAAAACCAAAAAGTCTTTTAAATTTTCAGAATGAAGAAAATTCTTATGAAAATATATTAGATAGAATTATGGATTATAATGATAAAATTACTTCAAAAAAAAAAAAATCAGATATTAATAATGAAATAAATCCAAATAATTTTAAAAGAAATAATAATGTTAAATTAACTACTAAAAATAATTTTAAATTAAATTCTTATTATAATAAAAATAAAAGGAAATTGACAAATAATATGGAAAAAATCAATTCTGATATTGTATCGAATTTAAAAAATACAAATGATATTGATAGCCATAAAGAAAATTTTGAAAATGAAAAAATTGAAAATAAAAATGATAAAAGAAATAATAATGAAGATAATAAAATTTCAATATCAAAAGAAAAATCAAAAAAGAAAAGTAATAAAGAACCAGATAAATTAAATTTGAATTATCAAGAATTGAAAAAAAAAGAAATGAGAGTTTTAAATGTAGAAGAAAAAGAAGAAAAAGAAAATATAAAAAAAAACAATTATTATAATAATAATAATCAATCAATTGAATCCATTGAAACAATTAAATCGAATAAAAAAGATAATAATTCTTTTATTGAAAATAAAAAAAGTGGAGATGAAAATCTTAAAACAAATACTCATGGTAGTAATATTATTATTAATAATAATTATAGTAAAAATGAAGAATATATAACCCCAAAAAAACCTAACAAAAAAAATAGTTTTACAAACTCAAGTAATCATAATGAAGAAGAAAATGAAGAAAAAAGTTCAAGTAAAATTCACTTTCGTTCTTTATCTAATTCAGATACTAAAAATAATAATACTTATTTAAACAAAGAAAATGATACTATTAATAATAATACAAACTATAAAAATAATAATATAATGCAATATCATAAAATTAGTTTCACTATATATGCTATTAAATCTGCTAAATTTTGCTGTTTTTAATTATAAAATAAACTAAATTATTTGAATACATTTTATATAAATGAATATTATAATTTAAAAAATAAAAAAACATTAAAAAAACATTAAATAATAAAAATATAATTATAATTAAAAAAAAATAAAAAAAGTGAAATGGAAAAATTTGAAGATGAATCAATGTTACATATTCAAAACGTAACTAACTTTAGAGCATTAAATGATTCAATACAATCATTTCTTCGTTCAAAAGGAATAACAAAAAGTTTTCGTATAGAAAAAAACAAATCAATAGTAAACATATTTTTAAGACATGCAGATATAGCATTTGAATTAATGAAATTTTTAAATATGGAAGAATTAAAAAATCCATTATTAAAAGGAATAAAAAGTTCAATGCAAATTCTTCAAGAAAGACAAAGTTCATTTCCTTCAAAAAATGAAATAAATAATTATTCAAATGAATTAATAGAAGAAAATGTAAATGAATCAGTTACTAAAAAACATGTAAAAAAACATCCAACAAATAAAGAATTATATAAATTAAATTATAAAAAATATAATGAATATGAACCTGTTGGAGTTATTCAAATGGAAAGTCCTTATATAACTGAAAACGATAGATTACATAATATTGAACAAGAAAAAAAACAAAAATTAATGAATAAACCAAGATTTAATGCTTATTTTGATAATGCTAGTTTAAGAAATTATCCTAATGAAAAATATGTTAATGATCCTCCTAAATGTAATCCCTCTGATTTTCAATTTAGAGAAGATGATAAAAATAAATGGATTACTCAAGAAAATTTTATTGTTTAAAAAAATATAAAATTTTTTATTTTTTGTAATTAAATTTATTAATCAATATTCGGTTTTGAAAAAATTTTTTTTTTGTAAATTATTTTTTTTAATATAAAAAATCACTTCCTATATTTATAATAATTAAAAATATTTTATTTTCTTTGTTTTATTTATAAAATAATATTTAATTTTCTTCAAATTCTTGCATTTCAGAAAGACGAGTAATTTGTTTATTATTTTCAGTATCATTATCACTTTCATCATTCTTTTTATTTTTGAATTTATTTCTAATACCCATTTCTTTTTTTTTATAATCTTTAGATAAATTAGTTTTGTCTTCATCATCATCATTTTCATCATTATCATCAATAAAATTTGATGAATCTATAGAATTTAACATTGAAATTTGAATTGTAATTCCAGAAACAAAAGTAAAAGAAGCAATACATAAGGTTAATGCACATATTACTCTTACATAATATGCAAGTTCATATAAAGAAGAATATACTGCAATTAAATCATTATTAATAAAATTACAATTCATAAATGAAAAAACATTATCTCCTCTTACTTCAATATTATTTTTATTTGGTTCATAAAAAAACACAAATTTTGAATAGAGTAATTTAATTTTTTTAATCATATCATTATTTATAAATTTTGAAAATTCATTTTGAATTTCATCTAATTTATCAGCGTATTTATCTAAAATTTCTAAATTTCTAATATATAAATGATATAAATTTAAAAATTTTTCTTCTTTGTCTGAACAATCTCCATCTTTATAAGGATAACCACTTATTACACAACAAATTTTTTCTTCTGAAATTGAATTGCAATCATCTGTTTGATAAACCCATTCAATTTCCTCATCTACTTCCTGTTTAATTTTATATGATGTAAATATATTTTTATATTTTAAAATTTCTTTTTTTATATTTTTTATTGTAGATAAAGTTTGAAAAGAGGATTTTTGAAGAGTTGGAATCAAATTATATTGCTTTAAAATTGCAGCATAAGTAATATTATAATTAGTAAAATTTTGAACATTTATATCGTAAAATTCTGCTAAATTAGAATCATTATTTCCCTGAATACAAACACCTACAAAATCTTTATATGAATCAATTATTATTGAATTCTTTAGTTCATAATTTTCTTCTCCAAATATATACATTATATAACCTATTGAATCATGAATTGCAAAACTTATCATTCCATAAACAGAACCAAAAATAAAGGATATTATTGATATAATCATTATTATATACCAGAAAATTTTAGAAATTAAATAAATTTCATTATTTTTCACTCCAAAAAAATATATTGAGAAAAATATAATTGAAAATACAATTATTATAAACACTATACTATAGAAAGTTTGATAAAAATAATAAACTAAACCTTTCATCCCTTTTCTATAACTCTCATAATCATTTAATACTGTTTTATTAAAATTTTCAAAATTTTTTTTCAATGAAGAAATTTTTAATCTGGATGCATTTATTATAGATGTGTCAATATTGAGATTTTCAATATTATTAATGATGTCCTTATTTTCTTCCAAGTAATCATTAATTTTTTCATTAAAATCTGTTTTTATTTCTTCAGAGAACTCTCTAATATTATCATAATAAAGAAATTCTTCTTCTTCAACATACTCCTCTGGAATATTTTCCAATTCTTCAATTAAATTTTCTACATTGGATTTATTAAATTGATAATTCCCTTTCTCTCTCTTAGAAATAAGATTTAAAGAATTTAATTGATCAAATTTTTTAATAATTCCATCAAAACCATTCCATTTTGGACTAGCATAATTTAATTGTCCTTCATAAATATTATAAAATAATCTTTGAAGACTACAAGTAGCTCCATTTAAATAAAATTTAAATCTTTCAGCAAAAACAAAACCAGAAATACAAGAAGCAAAAACACCAAATAAAAAAATAATAGAAATAAAAAATAAAGAAATTCTAAGTCTATTATCATTATCTTTATAACAACAAGTAGGTTTATTCCAACAAAAAATTGTTGTAATAAAAATAATTAAAACTGCTCCTGCAATTCCAATAAAAATAAAATATCTTCCTAATCTTTTTAAATATTCTTTCCTATATTTTTCTCTTTCTTTTCCTGATACTTTTTCCATTTCTATTAAAGCATGTGCATTATCTCTATTAACTTTAAAATCATCAAAAGATATTTTTTCTCCTTTTGAATAATAATCTAATAAATATAAAGGAGAATTTCCACATATTTTTATTGATTCTTCATTTGGATTAAATAATAGTGATGGCTTTATTAGAAATATTAATAAGATTATATAATTTTGTTTGTTCATTTTTTTTTATTTTTTAATATTTTATTTATAAAAAATTATTTTATAGATGAAAAAATATTTAATCATATTATTTATTGATAATTTTTTTTTTTTTTTGAAATCTAAAAAATTAAAATAATATCATATTGTGCATATAATTTCAAATAAAATTATCATTTTAATTGTTAATCTGGAAAAAAAATAGAATAAATTATTTAATCAATATTAATAAATTTTAAAATAATATTTAAAAATGTTTTTTAAAAAAAGGTAAAAAATTATTTTTCCAAAAAAAAAAAATGTCGAATTCAGATGAAGAAATATCAACAAATAAAAAAAAAATTAAAATTATAAAATCAATAGAAAGTCAAAAATTATATAAAGAAGAAGAAAATAATTTAAATAATAAAGAAGAAAATAAGAATATTTCAGAAGAGAATAAATCTGAATCAGAGGAAGAAGAAAAAAGTCAAACTTCAAATTCAGAAAATAATAGTGAAAGTAAAAGTGAAGATTCAGATTCTTCTTTATCAGGAGAAGAAGATAAAGAAGATGAAAATAAAGAAGAAGAAAATATAGAAGATTCAACATCAGAAATAAATCAAAAAACATTAAAAGAAATAATAATAAAAGAAAAAGAAATACCCATTTCAGAAAATGATGATAAGAAATTTTTAAAGGAGAAAAACGATAATGAAGATCAAAAAACAGAAAAAATTATATCAGAAATATCAGAAAATATAAAAAATTGTGATGGATTATTGAAAAAAGAAATGGAAGAAATATGGAAAGAAAAAAATTTTTTTGAAGAAAAAAATTTTATATTAACAGATTTATCATGTAAAAGAATGGCAGAAATAATACATTATATAAAAGCTGGAAATCCAGTTCTTTTAGAAGGAGATACAGGAACTGCAAAAACAAGAACTTCTGTAATTGCTTGTGAATATTTAATGAAATTAAAACAAAAGAAAAAAGAAAAGAATAAAGATAAAAAAGAAGAAAAAAAAAGACATAAAGATTTAAATTATATAAAATTTAATTTAAGTGCAGATACAAAAATAGATAATTTAATGAATAAATATGTAGGAGATAATGAATCAATAACTGGAATAAAAACTGAAAGTGGAGCATTTTATAAATCATTTCAAAAAGGAAAAATATTAATATTAGATGAAATAAATTTAGCTTCAAAAGAAGTTTTAGATTGTATTGGTCAAGCATTAGATAGTAAAATATTAAGTACAGAATTAACTGGAAAAGAATTAGAAAGTTGTGAAATGCATAAAAATTTTGCTTTAATTGCTACTCAAAATCCTTTAAAAGGTTCTTTTGTTAATAAAAGACAAAATTTAGGTTATGCTTTTTTTTCTAGATTTCAAAAAGTAAATTGTGAAAAATTTAATAAAGAAGAATTATTAAAAATTGCTCAAGGATTAGCAAAAAAAGAAGAAGTAAATATTGAAGAAAAAATGTTAGAAAATTTTATAGATTTTCATATAAATTGGGAAAAAGAAAGTGCTTCTTCAGAAGATATTTTTTGTTTTACAATAAGAGAAATAGAAACAGTAATAAATGCATTAAAAGATCCAAAAAAAAAATCAATACATTCAATAATAATGAATGTTTATGGAGCAAGATATTCTAAGAAAGAGAAAGAAAAAATGGAAAATTTATTAAATAAATATGAAAATTTAAAAGAATTAAAGAAAGAAGAATTAAAATTACCAAAAAATTTTAATGAATGTTTCGAAAATAAAAATTTAAAAGAAACAGTAAATTCAATTTTATTTTCATTAAATAATCAAAGACATGTAATTTTAATTGGAGAAGAAGGTTCTGGAATAACACAAATTGCAAGATGGTGTGCAAATATTTTTTTAAATGATAAAAAAGAAAAAGAAAAAATAAAAGAACCTTATTTATGTATTTGTTCTAAAAAATTACAATGTGAAGATTTAATTGGAATTACTCTTCCTAATTTTACTAGAAATAAAATAGAAAGTGATACTAGTGAAACTGATAATGAGAAAAAAAAAGAAGAAACAAATGAAATTTTAAAATTTAAAGAAGGTTTTCTTGTTAAAGCAATTAGAAAAGGAAGATGTGTTATTTTTGATCAAATTAATGAAGCTCCTTCTACTGTTTATGAAAGATTAAATGGATTATTAGATAAAAAATATAGTGATGATGATAATAAATTTCCAGTGCCTGAATGCTCTGAAAAAACTTCTTTTAAAATAAAAAAAAAATTTAGGATAATTTGTACTTGTAATTCTCAAAAATTAAAACAAATTTCTCCAGCTTTTTTAAGTAGGTTTGATGTAGTTTATTTAGAAAATCAATTAGAAGATATTCAAGAACATAAAGAAATAATTAGTACTATATTTAAAAAATTAGAGAAATTAGAAGAAAAAGAAAAAAAAGATAAAAAAGAAAAACAAAATGCTTTCTCTAAAAATGACTTATTTAAGATTAAACAAGATAAAAAAAAAGATAATTTTGATTATTCAATAAAAGAAGATATATTTGAATTAATAAATGAAAAAATTAAATTACTTAAAAATGAAAACAATGATAATGAATATTTATCTAATTATTCAATTTCATCAATATATAGATTTTGTCATTCAATATATAAACTTATAATAAAATTCAGGGAAAAAAAAAGAGAAATTAAAGAAGAGGAAATAATAAATATAGTATTTGATTTACTTTTTTTAAAAAATCCAGATAAAATAGATATATTTAAATATAATTCAATAAAAAAATTTATAGACGACATAAATGAAAATATAAATGGAAATGATGAAAGAGATGAAAAATATTCTTTTAAAGGTTCTGATAAATTAAGAAATTTTGTAGGAATAATATATTTATCATCATTAATAAATTTATATTTATGTGTAGAAAGTCCTCCTGGATATGGAAAAACAAGTGCAGCAAGAGCAATAGCAGAATTGAGAGAAATAGATGAAAATGAAGTTAAACAATTTTATATTCAAACATTTCATTCAAGTACTTATCCAACAGAATTATATGGTTCATCAACTATATTAAATAATCAAATAGAATTTAATCAAGGTTTATTAACAAGAGCTTTAATTGAAGGAAAATTTTATATTGCAGATGAATTAAATATTTCTCCTATGTCAACTATTCTTTCTATTGTTCCTATTTTAGATTTAATTTTTGATACTAATTTATATATTCCTGGAATGGTTGCTTATAATAAACAATTTAAAATATCACCTACTTTTTTTTTAATTATTTGTCAAAATAATATTGGAATTATTGGAAGATCAGAATTACCTCATTCTTTAATAAGAAAAATTAGAAAAATAAATTATCCTGAATTAAATGAACAAGAAATAAAAAATATTTGTAATGATATTGATGAATTTTTATCTCCTTTAAATAATAATATAACTATAGGAAGAGAAGAATCTGAAAAAATTGGGAAATGTATGATTGAAATTAAAAATGAAAAAATATTTCAAGAAAATTGGTCTTTAAGAGATGTAACTAAAATAATTGGAAGAATACAATATCAAAAAAATAAAGTAAATACATATAAAAATTTTAAACTTCAACATAATCTTCTTTTTTATGCTTTATCAAGATATAATGGAGATGATAAAAAAAAATATTTAGATAAATTTTGTAATATTTTAAAAAGTGAAAATACTTTAAATTTAAATGATGAAGAAATAAAAAATTTAAAAGAAACTTATGAAGCAGGCATTGAACTTATTGAAGAAAATAAAGATAAATTAATAACATTTTATCTGAAAAAGAAGGATTTAATTATTATTTTATTTGAAAACGAAATAAAAAAGATTAATGAAGACAAAATAGAAAAGAAAATAAATGAATTAAGAGATATTCAACCTTTAAAAACTTTATTAGAATTACTTTTTCAAATGAAATTAACAAGTTTTAAAGAAGCAATTTTACTAATTGGCCCAAGTTGCTATAAAACATTTGTATCAAAAATATATTTAGAAGATGTAAAAACTGTTTCTTTAAATCGAGAATCATCTGTTTTTCAATTATTAGGAAGTTTATTTTTTTTTTCAAAAATTGAACATAGAAATTATTGTTTAACTCAAATTTATGAAATTCTTAAATTACCAAATGTAATTAAAAAAATTGAAGAATATAAAAAGCTTTGGGAAACTGATATTAAAAAAATTGAAAATGAAATCACAAATGAAATTGAAAATAGTAGAAAATGTAATTCTGAATTTCATCTTAATTTAGTTGAAAATATTAAAAATAAATTATTTTCTGAAGAAAAAGAAAATAGAATAATTAATTTAAAAATGGAATTTAAACCAGGATTAATATTATCTGCTATTTTTCAAGATAAATCTTTGATTTTAAAAAATATTTCAAAAGTAAAAACATCTGTTTTAGAAAGATTTAATGAA
This sequence comes from Isotricha sp. YL-2021b, assembly GCA_023805745.1. NCBI lineage: Eukaryota > Ciliophora > Litostomatea > Vestibuliferida > Isotrichidae > Isotricha > Isotricha sp. YL-2021b. The sequence goes on along the minus strand of JAJJKW010000237.1, from coordinate 19,104 downwards.
TTATTTTCTGATAAAAATATATTAACTCTTTCAGAAGATACAACAAATACTTTTACATCAAAAGAAAATAAAGAATTAAAAGGTTTTAATAATTTTCAAATAATAGCTACAAGTAGTTCAAATGACCAAATAACTCTTTCAGAAGCAATTCTTTCTCGATTTTCTATATTTAATGTTGAAAATTATACTGAATTTGAAAAACAAACAGTAATAAATAAAATATCTCAAAATGACAATAGTAATTTAAAAACTAATTTAACATTACCAGAAACATTAAATTCAATAAAAATTGCAAAACGTTTAGAAAATAAAATACCTCGTTCAGATCATAATAAAAATTTACAATTTGTTTTTTATATTTGTGAAAGAGGTAAAAATGAAATAAAAAATCATAATGATGATAATTCAAATCAATATCAAATTTATAATTTTAAAGACAATGAAAGTCCTTTTGAAAAAACTTCAAATGAAGGAAAAATTATTTCTAAAAGAACTAAATTAAGTATAGAATATAATAATGATAATGATAATGATAATTATAATTCTAATGGTCAAGATATTTATTTTACAAAAAAATTTTCTGAAATATGTGATTTAATTCATTTTTCATGTGCAATTCATGTTCCTTTAATTTTAGAAGGAGAAACAGGACAAGGAAAAAAAAAGGCAATTTATTATGTAGCAGAATTATTAGGATTAGAAGTTGTTCATAAAGTTTTATCAAAATCAACAAAATCAGATGATTTACTAATGAATATGATAATATCTAAATCAAACAATAATGAAACTATTATTGAATATAAAGAAACTGATATTTCTATAGCATTAAAAGAAAAAAATTCAAAAAAAATTATTATATTTGATGAAATAAATAATGCTTCTCTTCCTGTTCTTGATTTATTAACTTCTATTTTTAATTTAGATGAAAATAGAAGTATTATTAATCCTGATGGGAGTGAATTAATTATAGGAAATGTTAATATAATTGGTATTATTAATAGAACTAATAATGAAAGTTTATTAGATAGAATTCCATTGAATTTAAAATTTAATTCAATTTATCATATTGTTGAAAATCCAAATGGAGAAGATTTTGAGAAAATTATAACTAATTCATTTAATAATATTAGATTTGATGAGAAGAATAAAAAAAAAGAATATGTAGAAAATTATATTTTAAATCATGAAAGTATAAATGAAGATGAAAAAAAAAAAATTTTTGAAAATAAAGATGAATTGAATAAATTCTATCAAAAAGCTAGAGAATATGAATACAAATTATTTGCAAGAAAATTTATTGAAGCCTTAGAGTTTGTTAAAAAAAATTCAATTGAACCTGGATTTTCATTAATTGATGTTAAAAAATATATTGATTTCAGAAAAAATTTTCCAGGAATAAATACATCTTATTTATTATTATTTATTTTTGTTTATAGATTTGATAAAATAGAAATTCAAAAAAATATAATGAAAGAATTAAATTTAAACTTAACATCTGATTTTTCTCCAGAAATTGAATATGATGATAATAAAAAAAAATTAATAATATATTTAGGAAAAAATAAATTAGAGAAAATCCAAATATCTACAATATCTCAAAAGAAAATAAATAAAGAAGAAAATAAAAGACTTTTTAATTCATTAACAAATATTCAAAAATTAGGAATAATTTTTTTAATATGTTGTATTATTTCAAATAAGATTCCATTAATTCAAGGTGAAACAGCTTCAGGAAAATCATATTTAATTCAAATATTTGCCAAAATTCTTGGTCAAAATATAATATTATATCAAATAACTTCAAATTCAGATATGTCAATAGTAACTGGTCAAGATATAATAAGAACAGAATTAGAAGAGAATGAAAAAAAAGAATTAAATGACAATTATGATACTATAAAAGATATAATTAAAGAGAAAATACAATTTAATAACATTAAAGAAAAAGAATATAATAATATTTTACGTAAAATAGATGAAAAATTAAAAAACAGTTATAAATTAAAAATTGAAGAAAAAAAAAAATTAGAAAAAGCATGTGAGTGTTTTTCTAAAATAATATCTCTTCCAGGTAGATTAGCTCATAAAGATTCTTCTTTTATTCAAGCAGCTAGAAATGGAGGATGGGTATGTTTTGATGGAATAGAAATGGGACATTCTATATTATTTGATACAATTTCTTCTTTATGTAATGAAAATCCCCAATTAAATATTATTAGTTCAGAACAAATAAAATTAGATAAAAATAATCTTGATAAAGGATTTAAATTTTTTTTAACATTTAATCCTTCAAATATAGCTAAAAAATCTATTAATCAAATTTTATTTAATTTATGTGCAAGATTTTCTCTTACTTCTTTAGATAATGAATTATCAGATTCAACTGTTGTTATTTTTAATTCTAGATATTCTAAGGATTTAAATAAAAATTTATGGTTAAAAATTTGTTATAAACTTGCATCTTGTCATAAAATTAATGAAAAAAATAGTGAAATTTATTCAAATTTCATGGCTGGTGGAGTTAAATTTTCTCCAAGACATTTAACTTTTATTGGAAATGATGGAAAAAGATATAATATTAAGGAAAATAGCGAAGAAATTAGTAATTGGATTAAAACTATTTTACAACTTTATTATTTTAATTCTTATTGTGAAAATAATAATGAACAAAATAAATTTTCATTGGAGGAAATTCTAAAAAATACTTATGAAAAATTTATTAATCAAGAAAGTTTTAATGATTTATATTATTTAGAAGAAAATAAATTAGAAAAAGAAGTTAGAGATGTTCTTGAAGATTTAACTAAAATTCAAAATTCAAATGAACAAAATGTTTATTCTTTTAATTTTAAAAGTTTTGTACAAAAATGTTTAAAATTGAAATTTAAGGATAATAATATTTCTTTAATTTTAAAAAATATAAATGATACATTAAAATTACTTAGTTATCAAAATGAAAATTATAACAAAAAATATGATGAGACATTATCAAATTTTTTCCAAATTTCAATAATTAAAAACTTACTAAAAGAATTATATGAAAAAATAGAGGAGAATGATTTTAATGAAATTACACATTTTTCATTAGATTCAAAGGAATTATTAACTAATGAAGAATTAAAACCAGTGTTATTAAAAATGAAATTACTTCTTTCTTTATTAAATGATGAAGAATTATTTACTGATAAAATGAATTATTATATTTATGATGAAAGATTTATAACTTTATGGGGAAAAATGAACATTTTTCTACAAAAACAAACAAAAAAATCTTTTTTAAAATTTTTCAATAAATGTTGTAACAATCCAGAATTATTTGAAATAATTGAATTTTTTTTTCCTAAACATCTCTTTTTTCAACATAAAGAATATAATTTAATAATATTATATATAAATACAATATCTATGTTAATAAAAAATAAAATAGAATTTATAATTGAAATTGATAAAAATTCATATAGATATAAACCAACAGAACAAATTCAATATGGAAGAATCAAATTAATGTTACTTTTAAATAAAGAAGATTCATTTATACTTACAAAAGGAACTAAAATAAGTATTCCATTAATAGATTTTAAAGAAAATGAAATTGAAATGCAAAAAGATGTAGAAGATTCTGAATCTATTATTGCATTTATTCAAGAATTTGCTCCAAAAAAAGATTTAACAAAACAAATTGGAGAAATTTTTATGAATTTTCAAAAAAAACGAAAAAAAATTGAATTAAAAAAAGAAACATTTTCTTCTCAATATTTTTTTGACCCTAAAAAAAATAGTAATATATATTCAAGAGGATGGAGTATTATTTATGGTTTAACTCCTGAATCAGAAACATATAAAATTTTATTAAATTATTATTTTAAAAAGGAAGAATCCTTTTTTAAATTTATTGAAAGAAAATATAATTCACTTAATAATTTAAATCAAATTGATGAATTAATCCAATACTTTAAAAAAAGATACTTTTATTATAATAAAAATAGTTTTCTATGGAATCATTTAATGAGACAAGAAAATATTGATTATAATATAAATAAAACTATTTTAGAGAGTAAATTGATTGATATAAGGAAAGAAATAAGTTTTTTGAAAATAATTGAAAACAATGAAAATAATTCAAATCAACCATTAGATATAGATGAGGATATAGTAATTTTGAATGAAATTCAAGGAAAATTAGAAAATATAAAAAATAAAATTGAAATTGATGAAAATTATAAAAAAGCAGAGGAAGAATTAAATAGAATAAAAAATGACTTAAAAAATTTAAAAGTACAAGAATTTAAAATTTGGCAAAATAATTTAATTTCCAAAATTAATTCAGCTTTTGATTTAAAAAAAGAAGATATGATTAATCAAGTAAGTATATTAAAAAAAGAGTATGAATCATTAATTTCAATATGTCAAGAAAAAATGGATTTATATAAGAATAATATAGATTGGAAAGTTCCTGTTGTAGAAAATATTAATAAAGAATCCAATATAAAATTATTTGATTTTATTCTTCAATATTCAAGTTCACTTGAAATTCTTTATAAAATAGAAGAAATTAAAATGTCTAATGATATATCTAAAATTATGAGCCTTTCTTCTCAATTCCAAAAAAATAAAGAATTTCAAAGTTTATTAAAATATATTATTTCACTTTCAAATTTTCAAAATTACGATTTTAAATATGCACATAGAATATGCAGAGCTTCTTTAATGTTAAAAATATATAAAAATGGAATATCAATAAAAGAATTAACCAATTTTTTTAATGATATTGATAATAAAAAAAATCGTTATGGAGAAGTTTTAAGAAACAATTTAGAAAATGAAGAAGAGATTGAAAAAATTAATGAAAATAATTTACTTTTACAAGATGAATTTATTTATGTTTATAAAAAAACAGGAGTATATGAATTAACTATGGATATTAGAATTCCAAATTTTGAAATAAATGATCTTATTTTTCTTTTCTTTTCATATGAAAATAAAGAGAAATTCCTTTTTGGACCTGCTTTTGATGAAACTGAAATATTGAATAATGAGAATATTTATAAAGAATTATATACAAATGTTGAAGAAAAAATTAAAAATTCCAAAACATTTAAAAATGCAGCAGCAATCATTTCATTAATGTTTTATAAATATTTTAATAAAATAAAGTTAGAAGAAGAAATAAATGAAAAAGAAGAATTAATTTTGAAATATATTGAAGAAAATAATAATAAAGAAAATCAAAATAATGTTAAACAGAACTTCAATAAAAACAGTGTTTTAATTGATTTGATAAAATTAGGAGAATATTTTGATGAATATAATAAACAAAGAAAAAATAAAGAAATAAATTTAAATTTTGAAGATTTTAAATGTTTTGAAAAAGAATTTAATATAGATTCTATAATAAATATAAAAAATTTACCTTCTTTCCAATATTTCTTACTTTTAAATTATGATAATATTGAAATTTTATTAAAGACTATCACAAAGGAATATATTGATAAAATATTCAAGCCTTCTCTATATGTTTTTATTCCTTTTTGGGTGTTTATTATTAGAATAATGTCTTCAACAAATTGTTTAATTTTTGGAAATGATAAAAATTATTTAGAAAAACAATTAACTAAAATCATTAGAGAAGAAATTTTACTTTCAATGGAAAATCAACAAAATATTAATCTATCATGGATAAATTTAGTTACTGATGAGATAAAAAATGAAAAAATTTTTAATAAATCAATAAATATGTTTTATGAATTTTTTAATAATATTTGTTCTTCTAAAATTAATGCTGAAAATGAAATATTAAATAATATTGATAAACTTTTATTAACTTTTTATCAATCATTATTTAAGATAATATTATCAAATCAATTTGAGATATTATTAAATACTGATATTAATTCTAATCAATATCATGTTTTAAGATTTGTCAAAAATCCAAAAGAATATATTGAACAATTCACTTGCACAAATATATCAAAACAAATATTAAATATTTTAGGAGATCAAAATTGTATAAACTTTAAACAATCTTTGGATGATTTTATTAATCTATTAAATAATGCACAATATGAATTAAAAGAAAAAGTTCAGGTTTTAGAAGAAAAATTAAAGATTAATAATCAAAACGATTTGATCGAAAGATTTGAAAATAAACATAGAAAAAAAATAACTGATATTGAAAAAGAACAATTATTTAAAGATTATGAATCTCAAAATATTTTTTTTGACAAATATACAATTGATGAAGTAATTGTATTTTTTAATAACACAAAAGAATTTTTAAACGGAACTAAAATAGGTATTGAAAATATATTAAACAAAGAAGTAATTAATATTATAGAATTTAATAATGTTTACAGAAAATTAAATCAAAATTTAAAAAATTTTGATTTTATATATAAATATGATGAAAATTATTGTGATAAACAATTCAAAGATTATATGAATAATTTCCGAGAAAAAGCTAATTCTTTTATAAATGCTTTTAATAAATTTTCAGACAATTATCAGAAAATTCCAAATATAAAATATAAGAAATTCTATATGAAAGATTTTTCTCTTCCCCAAATCCCAAATGTAAAATATGATTTTTTTTTAAATGAAATCAATGAAAAACCAACTGCCTTATCACAAGCTTTCATAATGAAACAAAATGAAAAATTATTATGTAATTATAAAAAAATATTTTTTAATCCAGGACCATTAAGTCCTGAATTATTTGATGAATTATGTTCTTTAAAAATATATTCTTTAGTTAATGAATCTTTAAATGTTGAAATTGAAAAAAAATATAAAGAAAATAATAATAAAGAAGAAAATGATGGAATAATTAATTTATATGATAATCAAGAAAATCAATATATGAAATTAAAAAAATCTCATGTTGATCCTAAATCTTCTATGATAATAGAATTTTCTTTTCCTCCTCCAAATTCTACTGATAATGAAAAAATTTATAGAATTAATAGAACATTAAAAGTTTCTAATAATTCTTCATCTATTGATATTTTAATTGAAGTAATTTTTATAATATATCCAATTCAAATTATTTTTTCATGCGAAGAATATTCACTCACATTTGATAATCAAAAATATAGATTAAATACTAAAAAATTACTTAGAGGTGAAAAAATAACATTTAAAATTCAAAATAATAATAAAGAAATATCTTTTGAAATACAACATAGAATAAAATCATTCGAAGACAATACTTTCGATGAACCACTTTTTCAAAAAAATAGTTCAGATAAATTTACTTTAATCATTCCAAAAAATGAAAAAAAAAATATCGAAGAAATTGATATATTACATTGCTTAATTGAATTTTATGTTTCTCCTCATATAAAAATTCCAATTTTGATAAATTCTTTAATAATTCCAACTTATTTTGATTTTTATATTTATGATTATTTAACCAAAACTTTTTTAACAGATAAAATGAACATATTTATTCCTTGTTTTAAAAAAGAATGTGAAATAAATCTTTATTTTTTAATAAGTAGTATTATTGATACAAATATAACTGGAATTTTTAATATTATTAGAATTTCAGAAGGAGTTTCTGTTATTGAATCAATAAAAAATATAAAAATGGATTCTTATGAAAAACATTTTTCAATAAAAATAAAAATAGATTTAAATAAATTTAATGATAATGAAGAAATAGCTTTATTTGAATTTAAAATAAATAATTTTTCAAAAAAAATACAATTATTGCAATCTCCACAAAATATAAAAGATATTGATTTAAATTTGATAAAAAAAATTAAAGATGGAGAAAAACAAGATATAAATAATTTAGATAATATAGAAAAAAATACTATACTTTTATCTCCATTTACTTGTTGGGTAAAAAATGAATTATTGTATAGACAATTTTTTGAAAATGATAAAATAAACTTAAAATTAGAATTAGTAGATAATGATAATTATTATTATTTATCCAAAGAAGGAAATATTGAAAAAGAAAAAGAAGATAATTACTTAATAATAATTCAAAAAGGAGAAAAATGGTTTTCTACTATTGGATTTAAAGATTATATTTCAATAACCTCTTTTCAAAACATTATACAAAAAAATTTAGATAATTTTATTGAAGATTTTAATAACTATTTCCCAAATGAAAGTTTAAATTTACAAAAAGAAACAAACAAAAAAACTCTTGATTCTTTGTTCACTTTATTTACAAAAAAAAGCAAAGAACTTTTGGAGGATAGAAATAATGCTTTAAATTTAATAGAAAATTCAAATATTAATAATTTAATAGACAAAAGTTATTATAATTATAATGAAGTATTGGATTTTAATCATTCAAAAACAATAGAAGATTTAATAAATTTAATAAATGAAAATGAAGAGGAATTTAACAATGAATTTAAAGATAATTTTATAGATAAAGAATCAGATGAAGAAAATCAGAAAAGCAATGAAGATAATAGTGATGAAAATAGTGAAAATCAAATAAGCACAAATACATATAGAACAACAATAAGACAATTTTTAATACAAAATGGTTCTCCTATAAAAGGTAATTTTAAAAAAATAGAAAAAAAAAGAGATAGTTATGATTTTGGAAAAAATGAATTTAATAACATTGAAATAACAGAAATGAATTTAATGGAAGTTCCAAAAGTTTTAACTATTAATTCTCTAATTAAATATTTTGAAGAATTAGAAATTGGAACAATAATTTTACCTTTATATATTTATAGAGCAAAAAAATTAAATAATATTGAAGAAGAAAAAAATATTTCTGAATATTTTTCAAAATTAGCAAATGCTTTCATTTCTTTAGATAAATGTGAGAATAATTTAATTTCTACTTATACAAATAATTTTAAAAATTCATTTATAATTATGATGGAAAAATTATTTTCAGTTGGGTTTAAAAGACATATTTTTAATTTAGATTTTTCTGTTAATTTATCACAAAAATTTAATCCAATATTTTTTTTACCTCCAGTTGGGAAGTTTAAGATATCTGAAAATAATTTTTTTAAAAGAAAAAATAATTTTAAATCTTTAATACCAAATAAAAGCTCAAATAAAATGATTCAAAAAGAAAAAATAAAGGAAATAAAAAAAAAAGAAGAAGAAGAAAAAGAATCAGAAATAAGTACTGAAAGAAAAGAAAAAAATAAGAATGATATTGAAAATGTATTTGATAAATTGTTTGAAAGTCTTTTCAAAAAAATAGCATTTAATTCAGGAAATCAAAAGAAACCAATACCTTTAAGAATTCCAATAATTCCAATATTGCCTTTATTCCCTTTAAAATTACCAGAAGAAATTCAAAAAGTTTATTTAAGTTATGATACAGAAGATAAATTCCAAAATAAAATTCAAAATAAAATTCATAATAAAAAAAAAAAAGAGGGAGTTTTGCAAAAAGAAGTTCAATCTAAAGGTTATATAGTTGGGGAACATTTTGAAGAAAGAGAATTTGATCTTAAAAATGAAATTAAAATTATAATTGAACATATGGAAAAAAGTAATAAAACTCAATTTATGTATAAAACAACAAATAATTTAATTTGTTTTCAAGATATAAAAGAATTATTAAATGGAAACAATAATGGAAATTTTGAAGGTTTACAAAAAATAATTGATGTTTCAAATCCTATTACAAAAAAATTAATTAAAGAAATCTCTATTCAAAATTTGCAAAAAGAGATTCAATTTAATAATATAGAAGTAAATTTAATATTTGATTGTACAAGATTAATGACAAAATTTCAAAAATATGTTAATTTTATAATATTTATATCTTTAATTCATACTTTTCAATATCTTGAAATAAAATATCTTATTTCAATTGTAGGAGACTGTAAATTTAAAGTTGTTATAAAAAATTTTGATGAACCTTATTCAAAGGAAATATTAGAAAGACTTTTTGATTGTATTTCTATTGAAAGATATAGAACAAATATTGCTTCTTGTGCAAAAGTTGCAATTGATAAATTTCCTAAAATAAAAGAGAATAATCAAAGAATTTTTTACTTTTTTACAAATGGTTTAGATGATGAATATAAATTATATGATGAATGGATTAAAGAAATATTTAATAAAAATAATTGTTTTTTTAACTTTTTATTTTATCTTCCTATTGAATATATTGAAAAAGATAAAATTAAGATAGTTCAACATCAACTCACTGAATTTTCTAAGAAATGTAATGATAAAAGAAATTTATCAACATTTATTATTCAAACGGAAAAAGATATTATTGACAATAATAATATTTTAAATAATGATTTTATAAAAACTTTAATTGAACCATTAATTTCAACATTTGAATCTCAAAATAATAATATAAAAATATTGCCTGAAAAATTTGATATTGAAAAAGACGAAAAAATAATCAATAATTTCCAAAAATTTCAAATTTATTATAATGAAATTGATAATAATAATGATGAAGAAGAAGAAATGATAATTAAGAAAGAATTTTTCAACATCAAATTTGAAAAACCAAAAAAAAAACCAGAAGAAGAAAATAAAGAAATAAAGTTAAAAGTAGGGAATATAATAAATTTACAATTAAAATCAAATATTTCAGATTATATAAAAAACGGTTTTAAAATTCCAAAAAATTATATAAATTTACAATTATTAGAAATAATATTTGAACCAAATCTTCCAACTGAAACAATATTAACAGATATAGGAACACAAATAGATATATATGAATTTATAAAATTATGTATAAATCCAACTCCAAATCCTAAAATTTATAGACAACTTGGAGATGGTTTTATAAAAAATTATGGTTTAACAATAATAATAGACTCATCATATTCTTGTTTAGGAGGATTATCAAGAGATCATACAATAAATACAATAAGATATTTATTAACAGCTTTATCATATATTGATATTCCTTCATTTAATTTAATAATATCTACTAATTCAAATCCTATTGTAATTTGTTCTGAAAGAGGAACTTTAGATGTTTTATCAAATAATTCTCAAATGTGGGGAAGTTTATTATATTTTTTATCTGAAGATTATAAATGTGAAAATACAAATTTATGTTCTGCTATTAGAGCTGCTTATAATGTTACTAATGCTAGAAAACAAGAACATACTGATTATTTATTTATTTTAACTGATGGTTTATTCAAAAAATCTGAAAGAAAAAATATATTAGAAGAAATTAATTATTGTCTTTCTAAAAATCTTTTAATTATTGGAATTGGTGTTGGAATTTATCCTTTTGGTATTCAAAAATTATTTCCATATATTGTTTATTCTAAACAACCAAATAAAATTATAGAATCTCTTGCACTTAGTTTTTGTGATTCAAAAACTAATAATTCTGATTTTACTTTAAAAGAGCCTAATTATATTAATTTGAATAACGATTCATTTAATGTTTTTAAAGATTTTAAATCAGAATCTTCTTTAGTAAAAGAATTAAAAAATATACCAATATTTTTATATTCTCATTCATTTTATGAAGGTGAAATAGATGAAAAAAATTCAGAAGGAAAACTTCAAAGAATACATGATTATATAAATAATGCAATGTATCCAAAAAATTATTTGAAAGGAAAAAAATTATTATTAGTAATGTTATACACGGCAGAAATGAATTTAAGAGAAAATCCTGATTTATCATATAAATATATTAAATCACCTCGAATTGGAAATAATTATTCAATTCAAAAAGCATTAGATTATTTAGGAATAGAAGTAGATTATGCAATTGATTATGAATCAGCAATAGAAAAATTAACAGAAAATAATAATGGATATTGTAATTATTATGCATGTTTAATTTTAAGTGGAGAACCATATGAAGAATTACCAAGAAAAGATTTTCATAAAACTAAACCACAATTATTAGGAGAATTTATTAAAGTTATTATTCAATTTTGGAAAAATGGAGGAGGATTAGGTCTTTTTTCAGATAATGCTCCTTTTACTTTTCAAACAAATTTAATTCTTGAAAAATTATTTGATGGTAATATTAAATTTAGAGTTGGTGGTTTTCATCAAGGAAAACAAATTTTAAAAGGGGTAGAAACAGGAAATTTAAATGAAAAAGCGACTTTTAATAGAAAAATAAATATGGTTGATAATTATGAAAGACAAAAAATAACTCATAATTTATATGAAATGTATGAAGGAAATACAGTATCATATATAATAGAAAATCCAAATAATGATGAAATTTTATATTTTGGAAAAAATAATGAATTAAAAATGATAACAGACCCAAATAAATTAGTTCCATTTATTCCTTTATCAAAAGATTCTGATGGTGGTTTTAATTCTCTTTTTTATTGTTCAAATGGTAATGAAGGTGATATTGTTATTGATTGTTCTTATACCAAATTCTTTTTAGAAATGGATACAACTGGAACTCCAAGATATTTATTAAATATATGTTCTTGGCTTGCTTCTATTGAAAAACATATTATTATAAAAGACTGTTCAAATCCTATTCAATTTAAACCTAAATTTCTAAATATTAAAATTAATTGGGATGATAAATTTAATAGATTTATGAATAGAAAAAATAAATCAATTTACCAAATGAAAACATTATTTGCTGTTGATAATTCTGGTTCTGTTTATCAACAAATTAATTATTTTAATACAATTACTAATATATTTTTATATAATTATAATTCAGAAAGAGGGGATAAATTTTATGTTTGGAATCAAAAAGAGGAAGAAAAATCATTTAATGAAATTATAGAATTTTTAGAAGAAAAAGATGGTACATTAGGAACAGATAGTAGTTTAATTGCAGAAATTGCAAATAAAGAAAAGGATAATAATTTTGAACATTTAATAATAATAACTGATGGTGAAGTAGGAAGTAAAGAAATTGATGAATCTGATAAAAAAGTAAAAGAATATAATATACAATTTTCTTTTGTTTCTACTTTTATTATTGATACTGGAGATATGTTAATGTTAAATGAATCTGTTGGTTGTCCTTATTCTAGAAATTGTCCTGGATTAACTTTTATGGTTGATAAAAACGGTAATGTTAAAGAACAAGCTTCTTTAAATAAAGAAGATATTGAAATTTTTAAAAAATTAAAAGATATTCAAACATTCGATGATTTTAAAAATAAATTTGAAAATATTAAAAGAGTTGTAAGGGCTAAATGCTTAGGAAGAAATGCTGATGATGAATTAATTAAAATTTTTTCTGAATTTAAAAAAAATATAAAATTAGAACAAAATAATAGAGAAGAATTTAATAAAAAAATGGAAGAAATTGAATCTATGATAAATGGAGGACTTAGAGATTTCCAATCTATTGCTTGTTAAATTTATAAATTTGTTATGTTCATTTTTAGATAAATTGTGTTTATTGTTTAATTATAAAAAGTGAAATTATTTTATATTATTGGATTAAAATAACTTAAAGTTGGAATTATAAAAAATAATCAAAACAATAATCAAAATTATCAACAATATTTTTTACATGAATTAAGTAAATATAAATATTTTTTATTTTATTGAATAAACTAAAATTTTTTCCATTTTTAAAAATTTAATTCAATTGAAAATCTAAAAAAACCTTTATTAAAAGTAATTATTGAATAAATAAAATTTTATATAATATTAAAATAAATAAATATATCATTAATATTTATACTTATCATAATAATTTTTATACTGATGATGATGATGATGTTTTTTATAACTTCCCGAATAAGATCTATCTCTACTTCTTTTTCTTTTATAATCATCCCTTTCTTTATCTCTATCTTTTCTATCATAATATTTTTTATAATAATAATAATCATCATATTTATTATTTTTGTAATAATAATAATTATCATTATCTTTATATTTCTCCTCATTATTTTTCTTTTTTTCATTTATTATTTCTCTTTCATTTTTTTTATTTAAAATCTCAATTACATCATTTAAAGTAACATTATTATTTTCATATAATAGTAAAGTTTCAGAAGCTATTTCACATATATCATCATAATTAACTTTAAATAATTTCCACCATTCAACTTTTTGAGGAAGAAAAAAATAATTTAATCTTGCCGCTAAAAATATTGCTGCACAAGCTAAAGAATTTGGACTATAATTTACTATTAAAGAAGTTCTATACATATCATTTAAACAAGACCAACTTTTTTGTAATAAATCTCTTGATTTATTTATATATTTTAAAAAATGAATTAAATATTTATGAGGATGATTGGAATAAAATTCCATGTTATAACCTAATTCTTTCATTATTATTAATTCTATATTTATTATATTTTCTTTTATTTTATTAAATTTTTCCATTTTATAATTATTAATGGGAATTTTTCCTTTATAATTATTTTTTTCACAATTAAAAAGAAATAAAGAAATATTTGTTATTTCATTTAATGTTTTTTGTGTTTCTTCTGTTTTACATCCTAAATCTATAGATGCACAAATTATATAAAAAGGTTCAAAATCAGTTATAGTTCTTTTCCAATAAAAAAAATTTAATATTTTTAAAGATGTTAATATTGTATTTTGTTTTAATTGTAATAAAATTCCACATTTAATTATGAATTTTGAAAAATAATATCTTATTTTTTTTTCATTTTCATTTGACATATTTATATATAATTCCGAGGGAGTTTTATAATTATATGGAATGTATTGAGTTTTTAAATTTTCATATAAATTTACTCTAATTGTAGTATCTAATTGAAGTGTTGGATGTTTTTCTGAAAGAAAAAGTTCCATTTCTAATATAAATTAACATTTTTTTATTTATATATTTATTTTTGATTTTATTTTTTTAATTTTTATTCTTTTATCTTTTTTTATTAATTATCTTATTGTATTAAAACTATATATAAATATAATAATATAGTCAATATAGAATTAAAGTTCATTTTTATTTATTTGAAATTTAATTTAGGTACATTATTATTATGATTTCTTTTGTTATCTGAATTACTTGTGTTTAATTTAATTTTTTTACCAATTGAAACATTAATTCTATTTGAATTTAAATCAAAAGTTTTATTTTCATTTTGTATTCCATTTTTATATGTATTTTTCCTTATATTATCTAATTCTTTAACCAATACTTCAAAATCTTCTTTTATTTTATTCAAAGTTTTTCCTGTAGATACTCTAAAATTCTCAGAAACTTCAATTTGATTTTGTAGTAATTCTCTTAATTTTAAATTATCATTCACTAAATTATTTTTTATTTCATCAATATTTTTTTCTTTATAGGATTGAATTTGATTTTGTAAATCTGATATTTTATTCATCATTAATTTAAGTGACTCAAATGTTTTGTTTGAAAAACTTTTATTACAGTCTTTTTGATATATTAACTCTTCAATTGAATTTAAACTTAAAATACTTTTGTTAAATTTAATTACATAATTTATATTAGATGTATTATCATTAATATCTATTAATTCAAATTTATCTTGAGAAATATTAAATTGAATACTACATAATTGTTTTACTTTATTTTTATCAATTGTATCAAAATGAAAAGCAGGTAATAATAATGAAATATATGACATTTTATTTTATTTATTAAAAAATTATTTTTAAAAATTATTTTGAAAATTTTATTGAAAATTATCTATAATTTTGATTAATTTTATATTTATAATTATTTTTTATTTATATTAAAAATTTTTTTCCCAAAATTTTATTCTTTAATTTAGAAAAAGAATATTAAATAAAATTTTAACTTTAAAGTTAGGATTCAATAATTAATTAAAAATAAATGATAAATATAGAACATATAAAATTGTATTATTTTTTAACTATTATTCAATATTCTTTTTTATCCAAGATGAAGAAAAATATAAAAAATAAAATTTAGATATTATTGAAATTGTAAATAAAATATTATATTTATAACAATTATATCATTTCATTTTTTATTTTTTCTCAAAAATAAAAAATATATTGAGTTAATTTTTAGTATTTTCTATGAAAAATATTTTTAGAATTAAGAATACACTACTATTTCCTAGGATTTAAAATGTATTTTTTAAATAAATAAAAAAAAAACTGAACAATAATATCGAAAAAAATTAAAAAAATTAATAATATTTATCTAAAAAAAAAATACTTTAAAAATAATATTTTATTAAAAAACATATATTTATTTTTAAAAATAATAAAATAAAATTATTTAAAAAATACACTTCACATTATATATAAAATACAAGAAAACAAGATAAAAAAATTTAAAATAGAAACAAAAAAAAAAAAAATAAAAAAAAATTTACATCCTATAAACAAAAAAAAAAAAAATAAAAAAAAATATATATTTTAATGGAAGAAAGTAACATAAATGTAATAATAGCATCAGACGGATGTGAAAAGGCAAAAGGAACATGTGTAGTATTTGATGTGTTAAGAGCATCTTCAGTAGAATGTCATCTTCATTTAGTAGGAGCATTAAAAGTATTTCCTCAAGAAACAGTAGAAGAAACATTAGAAATGAAAAAGAAGAATAAAGATGCAATTTTATTAGGAGAAAGAGAAGGAGAAAAAATAGAAGGATTTGATTTTGGAAATTCACAAAGTGAAATATTAAAAAATGCAGATAAAATTAAAGGAAAAATATGCTATCATAATACTACTGCAGGAACTCAAGCAATTAATAAATGTATTGAAAATAAAAATGTTAAAGAAGTTCTTGTTGCTTCTCCTAATAATTTTGAAGCTACTTTAAAATATTTAAAAAAATATGAACAAAAAGAATTTATTACTTTAGTCGCTGCAGGAAGTTTAAGTTATTGTCTTGAAGATTTTTTAATTTGTAATTATTTTAAAGCTCTTTTATTAGATCAAAAACCTGAATTATCTTTAGAAGAAATTATTGCTAAAGTTAAAGAAACTACTGGAGCTAAATTCTTTAAAAATATTTCTTATTATCCTCCTATTGATTTTGATCTTGCTTTTAAATTAAATGTTTTAAATAAAGTTTTGAAAGTTGTTGGAAATGAAACTGTGAGTATTGATGTTTAAATAATTATAATTTTAATAATTATAAAAAAATTAAAGGTGTTTTTATTTATTAAATATTAAGGGAAATATTTCTTTTTAAAATTCTTACTTCTTTATAAGAGTTCTTTTTATATATTATAATAATTAAAATAGATAGTCCTATTTATATTTATTTTTAGGAAATGTTGTTTTGAAAAATTATTTTTTTATTTATTTTTTATAATTTAAAATTTTTAATAATAAATCACTTATTTATTTATACACATTTAACTAATTATTTTTTTGATTTACTTTTATATTTTTTTATTTTGTATATTTTTTTCACTAATTTATTTATTTAACAAATTATTTTTTTTGGATTATTCAATTTTATTCTTTATAATAAAATCAGTTTGAAATTATTAAAGTATTTCTCTATTTTTTAAATTGTTGTTCCTTGTGAAATTAATAATGAAATTTTTTAAATAAAAATATCTAAATTTAATTTTTTTTAAAATAAATAATTGTTAATTGTTTATTTTTCTTATATCCTAAAACTTCTATTTTAATATCATAATTTTTTTCTTTAAATAATTTAAATAAAAGATCAGCTGAATTTTGAACACTTTTTTTTTCAGTATTATGAATTAAAAAATAACCTTCATTATCTAATATATTATATACAACAGGATCAATCATTTGAACTCTTGCATATTTATAATCTTTTTTTTCTCCATGAGGAGCATCAACTAAAACTAAATCAAATTTTTTATCATATTTTTTAAAAAAATCTTCTAATCCTTCATAAATATTTGTTTGTGTATATTTAACTTTATTTATTTCTACATCTGTTTTTAAGTTTAATTTAAATAATACTGAACTTTTTCTTTCATATTTCTTTGAATGTTCAATAGTTAAAAGATTTTTATTATATTTTTCACAATAAAATTCAAATATATCTGTTGTAATTCCAGTTCCATATTCCAATATATTATTTGGTCTAAATTTCTCTAATATACCTATTATTTGAAGTGCTTGAATGTTTGTAACAGACAATGAATTAACTTTATATTCATAATTCATATATAATTGTCTCTCTTTTTTTAAAATATTTTCTTTCTCTGATTCACATGTTGGTTCCTTTAATTTCTCCATTTTTGATTTTTTTGATTTTTTTTTTGTTGAAAATAAATATATTAAAGAGATAAATAATATAATTTTAAACTTCATTTTTTTTAAATTATTTTTTTAATAATTGAAATAAACCTAATATCTAAAATTTTTTCATTTTTTTTTAACATTAAATTAATTAAATTTTAGAAATTATCAATGAAAATATATTTTAATAATTACTTGTTCAATAAAATTAAAATATTAATTCCAATTAATTATGGTTTTTTTTTATTATAAAAGTGATTTCCACCAAATATTTTTAATATAGGTGTTTATCTTTAACAATTTACTTTTTTTCAATAAAATTTAATATTTTAAATAATTATGATTTTGATTGAAGTTTTAACTAAATTATATTGAATAATGATTTTTTTGATGTCAATAATAACTATTATAATTTATGAAAAATTCTCAATTTAATAATGTTGATGGGGATTTTAATATAAATAATTTTAAATGATATAAATTATTCTGACTCATTCAATAATATAGGATTTTATTTTACTTTTCATTGAATCTTTGATGAGATAAAATTTTTTTTTATAAAATTATTCTTTGAATCAATAAATCAAATATAATGAAAAAGAGGTGATCGTTATGGCTAAAAAATCATTATGGAAAGACTGCAACGAACTGTATGCTTTGGGTGATGAACTTTTCAGACATCCGCAATTGGGCTACAAAGAGTTTATCAACAAGAAAATACTGATGGACTATTTCAAGAAATACGGTATTGAAACTGAAGAGCTGGGTTTTCGTACCGCCTTTAAAGCGACTATCGGTACAGGTTCACCAAAGATCGGCCTGCTGGCTGAACTGGATGCCCTGCCGACACCTGGCCATCCCTTTGCGGCTAAAGAAGATGATGCAGCACACAGCTGCGGTCATTCCAGCCAATGCGCGATCATGGCTTATACATTAGTCAAGCTGAAAGACCAGATAAAAAGCGGCAGTGTCAGTCTGTATTTCACTCCGGCTGAAGAATTCACCGATGTGGCATTT